>OZ025290.1:247132090-247174090 GCA_964019185.1 Maratus speculifer | reverse complement strand
TAATCTATTAATCTTTATGGAAACGATATAAATTTTTAATTCGTCTTAAAAAACATTTATTCCAATACGCCTAAATTTAAAGATGGCTCTAAATTAAAAATATTCTTAATTAAACTTTATTTCTTAATATTCCAAATAAAACTCATTTTTTCTATGTTTTTATCAACCCTTTTTAAGAAAGTCTTATTAAATTTATTCCAAAACCATACCTTTCAAAAAATATCATTATATTTATTTATTTATTTATTTTTCCTCCTTCATCATTTGATATTTGTGCATCAATAAATTCATTTCTTTTTTTTTCTCTCTTAAAATTAATCGTTTGCAAAAAATATCGTCTGTCTAATATATTCGGAATTTTGAGTCGATTATAAATTAGTTAAATAATATTTTAAAAAATATAAAATTATCGTCTGTGAAATAAAATCTCGACTCTGGGCATGAGTTATATTTACATGGAAAAATGATGGTTTGAAAGTAGAGAATTTTCTAGAACTTTCTTTTTAGATTTAAGAAAGGAAGTCTCGAGGTGAGAAGGAAGATTCTTGGTTTTTTCTTCGACGAGTACGGCTCGCTGAAATAATGATGGAATATTCTTTTTGATGTTTCGGTTAAATACAGTTTGCAAAAGGAGCCTTTCCCTCTCTCATGACTACAGTTTAATAAATTAACTTGCAGCAGCCAATAATTCATTGGATCCTCTACATTTATTTACTTATTTTTTTTCTCGCTTGCCATGACTTCTGTGCGGTAAAACGGGGAACCCGGCGATGATTTTTCTGGCTCCTAACTTTAAAATGTCATATATATATATAATATATATATATATATATATATATATATATATATGCATATATATATATCATATATTCAGCAACTTTATTCGAGGAAACACCTGAAATTCTTAGCGCTAAGAAACTCTTCCAGAACAAGAATACTCTTAAAATTTAGGCTGTAGTGTCAAATAATAGAAAATTACCTTTGAAATTCATCAGTAAAGGGATAAAAATAAAAGCGGAATATACAAACAAAACATATTGGCTATACATTTATTGCCAAATGCTGACAAGTTGTATCCTATATAGGCTCAAATATTTAAGCAAGATTTTACACCTTTACACCTAGCTAAATCAACACATTTGTCAGAATTTTATCATGCAAAAAAGATTGGCAGCCTTCTTTAACGGATCTCAATCCTTTATATTATTGCATCTGAGGAATTTTAAAGATTGAAAAAAAAAAAAAAAAACTGAACAATATTTAATAATTACCCTGTAGATTATACCTTATCTACATGATATAATACGAATTTATAAAAAAATATATAATTTTTTACAATGTAATTGGAAAATGCATACAATTGCGGGGCAAAATCCTGCATCTAGAACTTGTGCGGATTTTTGCCCCAAGGCCCAAGGCAAATGTGAGTTTTTACCACTTTCTCTAGTATTTTGTCTGAAATTTAACGTTTTCGTTGCGAGAGTCTTTTGTTTAATTTTTAATCTTTTATCACCGATTTTCAAAATAGAAAATTTTCTGTAACTGAATCGCGAAATTGCTCTGATTAAATAACGTAAACTTTACACAATAAAAAATAACTGATGAGGATAATGTAGGATTCTGAGCATCATGAGTGGAAGGGCACGTATACCGATCGCTTGTGTTATCTCCAAGGAGTTAATCGTTTAAGAAGAACTTTTAGTGTAATGGAACTAGTAGACGAAAACCTACAACTTATTTACCCTTGTCATTTTTTGATAGGTAAACATAAGTCTGTATTCGGAGACGAGGGGAATAACCTTATAATATACCCTCTTTGGCTATACGGCCCTCACTTCACAAACATTTCTTCTTCTTCTTTTTTTTTAAAACATATATCCTAACGAAAAAAATAAGAAACAAAATTTAAATAGTATATATATATATATATATATATATATATATATATATATATATATATATATATATATATATATATATTGTGGGGGGGAGGGGGGAGGAAAAATATCAAAATGACAAAAGGAAAACATATATTCGGAAATTCAATCGAATCGCATACTTTGAAATAATATATATATATATATATGCTACAGATAATTTTTTAGCCAAAATTTCAAAAATAAGTGCCATTTACATTAAAAAAAATAAATTTGTGGTTTTAGTTGTTAAAATATGTAATTTTATTGTTTGTAAGAAATAAATACAGTAATGTTGGTTCATGAAACAAGCTAATAAAAGAAATCTAGGGGGAAAAAGATAAGAAGCACTGGCATAAATTACTACTGTTTTTGTTGTTTTACTTATTATTATTATGAATTTCTACTATTTAAATATATTTTTTAAAAATGTGCGCTTTATTTTCTTAATGGATATTTATGTTTTATTACATTGAAAGAACTAATGTTAGATTAGTTACATTTACATATTAGATACGAAGAAAAAAGTTTTCAAACTTACATAAAAGCTATTCCATCCCGTAAAAGAAGTAAGATATCATTATGGATACACGAAAATGCTATACTGCTGCTGTTATTATTTGTTCTAGTCGCTTATCAGAGTATTTGGAACAGAACCAAGGAAAAATTTACTGAGCAGATAGATTTTTTGCTATATTAGTTCTTCAATTTTCAGAATAACATTTTGTTTTTCTTTATTGAAGAGTTTAAATAATAATAACACATTTTCATTTTGATGATGTTCTTTTTAACAAAATTCTGAATCGCTCCTTATTATTAAGGATGACTGTTGTTTTAAAAAGAGATCCTACTTTGAGAATTATATGGTTTAGAAAAGATTAGTTAATGCGGAGGGCTTTCTGAAGAAAATTTTAGAAGTTTTTAGTTATTTAATGCAAACTCAAGCCCTGATTACTGAATAAGCACGAGAAATATAGGCGTAACGAGCCTTTTGACCGGGGGGGGGGGGGGGGATGCTCAGATTTTTTAATCTGAACATGTTTGGTGCTAACAATATCTCATATAGCAAAGCCTTCTAAAACGGAATCCCATGAAACTATTTTAGACAGGTTTTTATTTTAGAATGTATAATTGTGTGATATTTCTTTTTAAAAGGGCCCAAACACAATTTTTGTTTGCATGGAAGTGATGAGAAGTTCAAAAATCTAATGGTAAATATAAAGATACAGAAACAGACATACAAGTACAAAAATAACGAATGAGTTTTGAAGACTTTCCAAAACATGTAAATCTATCAAAAACTGGAAGTCGAATCCCAAACTTTTTACATACAAATGTGAAAAAAAATATAGTAATAAAATCTAGTAATGCATTTCTCATTTCCTAAATTCTCCTAATTTTCCCTAAAGATGTAGTAATGTACAGAATCTCTTATAATGAAGATTATCTTGCATTTCTAAGCACATCCAACAAAGTCGTCTCATTATTAGGATATTCACCTCCAAACAAATTCTGAACAAAATTGACGACTTCCTCTGTTCTCCTTAAAAATCATCTATTAAAGGAGCGGGGGATTTCTTCAAAAGTAGAGACAAGATTCTTGAACAGCTTTTAGTATAGCGCTTTTTTTGGATGATCAATAACGACTTTAACCCTTGTATAAAAAATTATCGCATAACTACTGTGAACGATCTCTGAGATCTCTTGATCGAAGCATGAATAGAAGGTAGAAGGTTCGATCACACATAGAATACTGTTTCTGTATTTTAAACTTTATGTACATGGTTATTATGGATAAAATTCATCGATCCCGAAGTCTCTATCGATAGTAAAGAATTCCAAAAGAACTAAAATTTCACTAGTGTCTAGAGATAAACTGAAAAGTTAAGATAAAAAAAAAACGAATAAAGCTGTGTACTGTGAAACTAACAATATGAGTTAAAGATTAATAAAAAACGGTGAAAAGGATTTTCGGGCGTCTGCAGAACAAATGCAAGAAGCGACAGATTAAGAATAAGAATTGCAACAAATTTAGAGGCTAAACCTGCTACCTAGCCGTATTTTTAGATTGGAGACTATATAAACAGGAAATAAATAATTCTAGAATATACATATTTTTAATTGGTCAGAACACTCCCTCCCTCCCATATAGTAGAATCTTTAATCATGCCAATATAATCAATACACACACACACATATAACGGTTATTTCGTTATATATTGGTTATTTTCTTAAATTATTCCTCCCCCCCCCCCCGTCTCTTTTCAATTGAAAATTAGTTTTAACTTGTCCTTCATTCACTTTCCATTTGTTTTCCTCGCCTATTTTTTTCTCTAACCGAAAATCGGCAGCTGCGTAACTTTGTCTGTGAGAAATACACTTACATATTAATCAACCGTTTAAAGCTATTTCCAGATGTCTGCTATTTCCGATCGAAGCAATTCTGCATTACCTTATATGGACATCATCTCTGTTTCGCAGTTAAAATTTATGCTTACGCTTCTTTTCCTTTCTCGACAAAACCCTAAAAAGAATTTAACATCTGCGCAGTAAAATCTCATGTCCCTTCGGTGTGCTTCTTTATTAGACATAATAACACGTGTAACATTTTATCGTTTGGCAACCTTGCCTTTCCCATCCCAGCTTGGAAACCATATTGAATTCTTATCTTGCCGGCTGCATTTTAACTGTATTTGGCGTATACTATCCATTGTGCATGGGCGAACTTGTGTATGTTGGCGATTTTCTATGATGCCAAAGGTGGCAATTTGTTGCTATGTACGAGGCCTCTTGACTCTCTGCTCTCGTCTGGTAAACTTGCTAATTGCTGTTCGGAGATTTTCTCCGAGTACTGTATGTGTGCCCCCCTAGTAACATATGTATGAATAAAAAATAACTTAGCAATCATTTGTGGGGTTTTTTCGTACATCTGAACCTGGATACATGATCATTTCGTTCTTCTAAATGCCTTAACAAATACCTGCAACCACCAAACACCCTTACAAATCTCTGGTGCCGTTTGACTCTCGTTTTTTCCCCACATAAAAAAAAAAAAATATATGGAGGGGGGCACAATCAACTGCGACTTTACGGCGGATGTGATGATTTTGGTTCTTCTTTCTTCTCTGCATCCCCGGTAAAAAAAAATGCAACTGCTAGTAGTCTTGCCTGCTAAAAGTCAACAGATGTGGAATTGATTTCCCCGACTTCATCTGCGGTCGGCGTCGACAAGTGGTGTTCCCGTCCTGAAGTTCCTTTCCTGGACGCCCCCTTTTTCCTCCCCTGTCCTCTCCAGCTCAAGTGCTTCGGAGCGTTTCCCCGTGAAATTCCATCTTCAAAAGAAATATGCGGCCATGTATCACCTGAGCGCTGGGGCGCCCACCCTTCTTTCTTCCACTTGTTTGTGTGTGATTTGTGTGTGATCATCGATTTCGCCTAGCATTTTGTGCTTCTGTTACGGTGTGCTCAACTTGTGCTTATATACCAGTGTTTGTGTTGTGTCTACATAACGTAATCTACAGAAAGTTCATTGTGTTGTTATCCATCGTAGAGTGATTCATCGTGAAAAAAAATAGTGATTCATTCGCGGGTGTCTGCAACGAAAGTAAAAAAAAAAAAAAAAATTTTTGCACATACAAAATAAGTCTTCAATTCGGTGAAAATCCATCAGAAAGAATTCATCGTATGAATCAGTTAACAGTGCACAAAAATTAGTAACTAAATAACAGAATTCCAACTAAGAATAAAAAAAAATGATGTGTCACTACCTTTGATAAGTTATCTGCTATTCGTCAGTAAAAAAAAATATAAAAAAAAAGAAAAAAAGTGCACAATGAAAATCCAACCTCAAAAAAAGTCTACATTTTGAATGTGGGAGCAGAGCGTGCCCCAGTTCCCTAAGTTTTGTCTTATTAAATTAGTAATCATTTAATTATTTCTTTAAAACTAAATCTGTAAGTTACCCCAAGTATTTTTTTTACTTTATGTTCTGCCTCCACAGTCAGTTCATCATAATCAATATTGCAGTTTGGTGTTTTTAAATCATATTTTATTCAACATAACTATTATAATCCTGTTATTGTGTTTTTGCAAAGATTTTTAAAATTGCGAAAGCACGGTAACTGTTGTCATTTCTAGTTATTATTTGTGTGACATTTTATGCAGTTTTTACCAGTTATTTACATTTATGTGCTAGTGTTTCATATTTTACGTCCAACACCCCTTCGTTTTGTTTTAATTTTGTATTTGGACTCTCTAATATGCTTAAATAAGTTTTTAGACAGTTTTGAACTTTAATGACAAAGTTAAAATAAGATTTTTCTTTTTCATCTAAAAAAAAAAATATTTTAAGTTACAAAAAGGGAACTTTTCCCTTGTAAAAAAAGGTTAAAAGAGGATTTAATTTTATAGCTTACTTACTAACTGTTTTTGGTGTTTTCTTGATAGTTTTCTTTGCTTTATTATCTAAAGATAAAGTAAGTACTTTTTTTAAAGTGAAGGAATACATAGATATATGTTTCAAAGTGTATTTATGTTGCTTTTATTTAATTTATTTTCTAAATGAGTTACCTTTCTATGTCTCCCTTTGCTTTACTGTTATAAAAGGTTTAAATAAGATATCTTTAAAGTGAGGTATATTTTAAGATCTATTTATTTTGCTAATTTACATATTTTTACTAGCTAGGAAATTTTCTTGTTTTCAATGTGCTTTAGGGTATAAATCCGGTCTGTGTAACAATTTCGCTAAAACTTGTGAGCTTAAACAAAACAAAATAAAACAAAAAAAAAAACTAATCATGGCTGCAAAACAAATTCCGATAAATATCATTCAATTTGATGGAGATCCAGATTTACTTAAATTTTTCTTTGATCAAATTCGCGTCTGTGCAGAAATTAATAAATACAACCCACAAACAACAATTGCAATCTTAAAGGGAAAGTTAGTTGGGCCTGCACAAAAATTTCTAGCCCAAAATCCCGACCTGCAAAAGATAACAGACCTTGATTTGTTGGAAAAGGAATTTGCGTCATTTTTCGCCCCCCCCTAGTAAATGTGTTGCTTCTGTTGAATTGTCCAGTTTAGCACTTATGCCTTCTGAGACGATAAAAAACTTAGCTCATAGACTAAATGTTCTTGCGGCGACTGTTTATGCAGATATCAACGACGAAAGTGCACGCAACACTATTAAACTTATGAAATTTCTAGAAGCCCTTCCTTCAAATATTAGAATAAAATTACAGGAAGAAGGCATTAATGATTATAAAACAGCAGTCGAAAGAGCACAAACCCTTCATGAAATTTTAAGGAATGAGAAAATCTTACATTCCTTACCTTCGGTACACAGACCAGAAAATCTCATCGAATCGCAACTGAAAGAAATTTCCGAGAAAATAAATGCATTATCCTTTGCCCCTCCTGATACTAAAACCGAAACTGAGCAAAAAAATCTCCAGACTAGACCAAAACATTTCGCAGGTGTTTCACGCTTCAAAAAAAATTACAAAAATCGAAACTACACTAGGCGTTATTCCCCACACAAGTTTTCACAAAAAAAACCAGTTGTTTGTCAGTTATGTGGACGAAACAATCATGATGCTCTCTCTTGTTTTAAATGGAAAAGAGCAAACACTCAAAGAAAAAATAATTACACGAATTCCACTCCACAATTTCAGGAAAACTGAAACAGAGATACAATTTTTATGCTGATGGTGTTGTGTCTCAATCTAATACTTCTACATCAGCAACTTTTGTTTTTGACCCTGTATTACCTAAAATTTCAAGTTCGAGACTAGTTAATTCAGTAGCTTCCCAAACTTTTGACTCTATTAAGATAGCAAATAACATCAGTACACAAACAGAAAGTGATAATGTTCAGATAATTTGTAGTGTAAACACTATGTCACCATCCCTCCCTCTTGTTAAAGCCACTATAGCAAACCATGATATTACTTTATTGGCTGATTCTGGTAGTAGTATATCTTTACTTTCACAAAAATTATTCAACCAACTTAAACCGGTCTTAAAATATAAAAGACTGTCCACTGACGTCAATATTAAAACTGTCAATTCTGATGTTTCATTTTCCGCCTGCATCAGAACATCCATTAAGCTAAAACAAAAAGCGTTTTCACATCACTTTTATATTGTTGACATACCCGAGTCTTCCAGTTTTGAAGGCATTTTAGGTTTCGATTTCATAACTAGATACAATGTTGTCATCGATACTTTTAACAAGTGTCTCCACGTCAACAATAATTTCTCTGTTCCTTTAAAAACCAGTAAAGAATCTTCTGGAGAGAAACAATCAAAATCATGCAATTCTTTGAGTGATGTTGTATTGAATCAAGCGGTGTTCTTAACTCGAAAAATTATAGTAGAACCTCAACAACAAATATGGTGCTCTGTTTACACCTCCAATAACATCAACAATGACAGAAATTATCTTTTTGAATATTTGGCACAAACAAAAGAATTAATAGGAAATGATGCCATTATTCAAATGAACAAATTATCCAATAAAAGAAAGAAAACTTCACAAATACATCAGTTCTTCTCAATAACACTTAAAAACACTTCTGAAAAGACCATTCATCTCCCTAAACACACAAAAATAGGTCAATTATCTGAGATTGAGGAAATTCGCGACTATACTTCTGAAATGTCTGACAAGCAAAATAACTCAGAACAGCACTTTGTAAATTTTATTCAGGCGTCTAATGAAATCTTACAAAAAAGAAAGCAGGAGTTATCGGCTAATGATTTTAAACTTTCTCACTTAAAATCTGACGAAGCAAAGAACCTAACTAAATTGCTACTTAGTTATTATCCTGCCTTTTCCAAATCATTAGACACACTTGGTCATACTGATAAAATTGTACCTGATTTAAAATTCATTAATGACTACCCCATAAAGACACTCCCTTTCCCTCTTCCCCAAGCTGTGCAAAAGGATGTTTTGAATCAAATCAAACAGTTACTTGATGCCAAAATCATTGAACGTCATTGTTCCGAATGGGCCTGCCCCATGCTTCTTGTTAAAAAGAAACCAGACGGTACAGGTATACAGAAATATAGACTCGCATTAGATCTCAGAATGGTTAATACTATAATTCAAGGTTCGTCATATCCACTTCCTAAAATTCAAACCATTATTTCAAATCTTTCACAATATCGTTTTTTTTCTTCTCTTGATTTTCATCAGGCATATCATCAGATTGATTTGCCTGCAAAATTTCAAAATCAGCTCACATTCACTACAATGTTTGGTTCTTTTCGGTATAAGAGATTAGTATTCGGCTTAAAAACGAGCGCCTCAATTTATCAAGCTTTAATGGACTCGTTACTTGATGAATTACAGTTAGAAGGTGTCTATACCTACCAAGATGATCTTATTGTTGGTGCCAATTCATATCAAGAAATGTGTGAGAAGTTGGATAAAATTCTTGCAATATTAGTAAAATATAATTTAACGCTGTCCCCTAACAAATGCACTTTTCACAAAACCAGTTTAGATTATCTTGGATTTCACATAGAAAATCAAACTATTTCTCCTGTTCAGTCGAACATTGTAAAAATAACATCTTTTCCAACACCTACAACAAAACGTCAATTAAAAGCACTCATAGGCGTCATTACATTTTACAAATCTCTGGTTCCATCCTTTTCTGAACTTGTGCAACCTCTCATAAACTTAACTACTCCAAAAGCTAAATTTAAGTGGACAAGTAAACATCAAAAAATTATGGACACCATACAGAAGATATTCTTTAATCCGCCCATGGTTAGATTACCTGATTGGAACAAAAAGTTCTATTTAAATACTGATGCGTCAAATATTGCCATTTCTGGCGTCTTACTACAAGAACATGATAAACAACTATTACCTGTTGCATACTTTTCAAAATCTTTAAAAGCATCAGAAAAAAAATATCCTGCACTTAAATTAGAACTCATGGCAATTCATAAATCAGTTACTGCTTTCAAATATTATTTATACAACAGAGAATTTGTAATACTTTCAGATAGTAAACCATTAGAAAAATACAACAAAACTACAAATCCGGCTGATATTATCTCTCGCTGGCTCATGGATCTCTCAGAATACACATACAAATTTCAACATATTCCAGGTAAAAAGAATGTACTCGCTGACTATTTATCTCGCTGTAACTTTGAAAATAATCAACAGACTTTAGCTACAAACCCTGAACTTATTCATGACACTCAACCCTTACCTATTGTAGAATGTGATACTCCACACTCCAGCTCGAGTGATTCTAATATGCATGTTAACTGCCTTATTTCTGGTACACAAACAAATCCTGACCCTTTATTAGAAATTTCGAATGAAACATTTGCTACTGAACAACAAAATGACCCTACTTTGTCTGTTGTTTATAAAGAAATCTTAAAGAAAGGATCTTCTCAAAAATTTCCTAACTACTTCATTCATCCTGATTCGAAAGTATTAATGTTAAAGAAGGAAAATATTTTTAATAACACTTTTTCGTATCACATTATTGTTCCAAATTCACTTAAAACCAAAGTCTTAACAATTTCACATTTATCCCATTTTGGCTTTAATAAAACTTATGAATTCTTGTCAGGTAGATATTCTTGGAAGGGTATGTATGTAGACACTTTAAACTTTGTTGCATCCTGTATCAAATGTCTTCAAACTAAACATCACCAAACTCCACCTGCACCCTTACAGCCCACATACACTCCCAGGTACCCTGGTCACACTATCAGTACAGATCTCCTTGGACCGTTTGCTAATGGAAAATATGTTTTAACTATCACTGATCATTTTTCGAGACATATTGAACTCTTTCCACTTAATGACATATCTGCGAGTAAGGTTGTTAAATGCTTATTCTCTTACATAACCACCTTTGGGAGACCTTCGGTTGTCTTATCAGACTTAGGACCCCAGTACACTTCTCAGGTATATAACATCTTTAATGATACAATGGGCATTAAGGTATTACACAGTTCTGCCTCGAGACCACAATCAAATGCGATTGCAGAACGAATCAATAAGTCAATCAAATATTCAGTTAATATTCTTTTACAAGAAGGTCATTCATTCGAAAATGCAGTATTTATACACAAATCACTTTATAATGGTTCGAAACATGCAACTACATTATATTCTCCTAATTTTCTTCATTTTGGACGTGAACTTTCTCTAATTTTTGACACTTTTGATCAGTCGTGCAACCAACCCTTTCTTGATAAACATATTGAAGTCCACAAATTACTTGATGATTTGAGTAAGATATATCACAAAGCCTATAACAACATTAAATCTGCTCAAGATAAAAGATATAAATATTACGGTCAGAAAGCTAAATTAAGATCCATTTTCTTAAAAGACATTGTATATCTAAAATCAAATGACAAGTTTAAAACAAAGTATACTGGTCCATATATTGTCACTTGTAAACATTCCCCTGTGTCATTCTCAATTAAAAGGTTGTATACTCCTGATAACACAGCATTTCGGGTACATATTGATAGACTTTTATTAGCACCTCCTCGTTATGGACATTTATTTGATGCATCAAGTCATATAAACAACACTAACTTTAATACGTTTTATCAACCTCACACATACAATCTAAGAAACAGAAGCTAATGTAAAAACACTATTTATTATTTTTTATGTCTTGTTTTATGATACCACATATCCAACCAAAGAGCTCATGGTTGTGTGTATGTTGTTTTTGACTGATCTTTAACAATATCATGGCTGGTCCATCACTGTTGCTCTGAAGATCTCTTAGGAACAATATTAGGTATCATTGTATCCTTTAACACTTACATATGTCTTCATACTCACTTAAATTTTATTTACTTTTATTTTGTTTTCTTTTTGCAGTACACTTAAAATTTCTTTGACAATACTCATTAATTCAGTATTTTTCCACTAACTAACCTTCCACTTAACATTTCTTGTACAGTAAGTCAAACATATTATAGTTAGATAAACAGGTACTGTAGTTTGGAAATGTAAACAAAAGATTCATGTAATTAAACTAAACACAGTTTTTATATATGACTTGTTCATCACCCCACTCGATTGTGACACATTTTTCGTCTCTCTTCACTCTAGGATTGTCTGCCCATATTAGTTATTATATGATATACATTTTTGTTTTTTTTTTCTTTTTGAATTCTTCCCTTTGAAGTCTTGTTCCCGTTCAAAATTAATGCCCTAAGGGTTCAAGCTTCATTGTGTTGAGAGACAAAATTTTGGAATTGGAGTTTCGATTCAAATTTTTGAATTGTGATTCCAATTCACAACAATTCAAATTTTTTCATGTAATTCGACGTGGGCTCCTTCAGAAGACCGCTAGTGCCTTCGGGGGAGCGTCACAATTCCCTCCTCATCTAAGGCTAGGCCCTAAGCCGATGCCATAATACTTGTGTTGTACACAAGATTCAGGGTGACGCATATTTTTTATGGGCGTGCTTGGAGCACCTCTTTTTTTTTGTCATCCTATGCTTCGGCATGAAACACTTTTTACAAAAAACATTTTTATTTTTATATACATCATTTTACTCTTTTTTAATTTTTGAAAAATATAGTGCTATTATGTTATTTTTGTGTATTGCCATTTTACATTCATTTAGTATCAGTTTCATGTTTTGTGTATATTATTCAAAATTTTTACTTATGTCATGATAACAATCAAAGCTGCAGTAAGATTTTTGTACTGTCTGAGTCGACTCAACTTATACATATAAAATACAGTACTACCTTGGATCCATGAAATACAAATATAAAAAATATAGAGACTTTAGAACTGCTGACTGTTTTTGAATACAAAAGTCTCCATTATCATGACGTTAAATTTCTACATATACATATAAAAAAAAAAACCTTTGCATTTATGTATGTTTTTATGTTATAATATTTTATGCTAGCCTATGCACATTGGACAGCAAAAGTTTTTTTTGTGGTGCACCGGGTGATATTATATAACGGTTATTTCGTTATATATTGGTTATTTTCTTAAATTATTCCTCCCCCCCCCCGTCTCTTTTCAATTGAAAATTAGTTTTAACTTGTCCTTCATTCACTTTCCATTTGTTTTCCTCGCCTATTTTTTTCTCTAACCGAAAATCGGCAGCTGCGTAACTTTGTCTGTGAGAAATACACTTACATATTAATCAACCGTTTAAAGCTATTTCCAGATGTCTGCTATTTCCGATCGAAGCAATTCTGCATTACCTTATATGGACATCATCTCTGTTTCGCAGTTAAAATTTATGCTTACGCTTCTTTTCCTTTCTCGACAAAACCCTAAAAAGAATTTAACATCTGCGCAGTAAAATCTCATGTCCCTTCGGTGTGCTTCTTTATTAGACATAATAACACGTGTAACATTTTATCGTTTGGCAACCTTGCCTTTCCCATCCCAGCTTGGAAACCATATTGAATTCTTATCTTGCCGGCTGCATTTTAACTGTATTTGGCGTATACTATCCATTGTGCATGGGCGAACTTGTGTATGTTGGCGATTTTCTATGATGCCAAAGGTGGCAATTTGTTGCTATGTACGAGGCCTCTTGACTCTCTGCTCTCGTCTGGTAAACTTGCTAATTGCTGTTCGGAGATTTTCTCCGAGTACTGTATGTGTGCCCCCCTAGTAACATATGTATGAATAAAAAATAACTTAGCAATCATTTGTGGGGTTTTTTCGTACATCTGAACCTGGATACATGATCATTTCGTTCTTCTAAATGCCTTAACAAATACCTGCAACCACCAAACACCCTTACAACACACACACACAAAAAAAAAAAATAAATAAAATAAAAATAAATAAAAATAAGAGCTCAAAAGAAAATTTTTACCGAAATTTTATTCAAAATGAAGAATTGAAACAGTTTATTTGTCATTAGAAAAAAAAATCTTTAGTTATTTTTTCTCTCCGTACTTAATTATTTCAAAATTTAAAAAAATAAATCTTGTTTTTTTTTTTTTTTTTTTTTTTTTTCCAAAATTTTTAGATAAAAAGAAAATTTAGTTATTAAATTTGAAAAAAATCAGGGTGAGGCAAATGCCCTGTTCCCTTTCTATTGCACGTGTAATGAAGTATTCTCATTGTTAGGATATTCGCCCCAAAACAAAACCTAAACAGAACGACGACCTTTGTATTCTCCTTATAAATCATCCATTATTAATGGGGGAGTTTTTATTCCAATATGGAGACATGATTCTTGGGCAGCATTTCTTTGGGCGCCTCTCGGACAATCAATAACAACTTCAATAAAACTGGATGAAAAGGATTCCACTTAGTCTAACACGCCAAAGAATTTTCAAGAACTGATTTAATGAAATTAAGAGCAAACATTTTATTATTTCTTTCGAACTCCGAAGCAACAACATTTATAATGCTTTCATGGCTTTAATTGCCAATAGGAAGAGAAATAGAAATTGTTCTTTAAGAACTTTCTTTTAAAGCATTTAAAGTTCATCTTGAAAATAAAATCGTGCCTGATTTTTTTACTGTATTTCACGCTTTTTCCAAAAAAATGTTTTTTTCATAATAAAAGCTATAATCATCAGATTTTGATAAAATTGAAATGGAATCATACGGGCGTCTTACACTTTCAAACAATAAAAGAATTACCAAAATCGGTTCATACTTACGAAAATTATGCTTAACCGCATCCTTTTTCAAGTCCGTTAAAAAGTGTAGATTCTACTTTTCAGAGAAAACCACAGTGAAAAAGTTGAAGCTAAATATTTTTTTTAATGTGGTTTTTTTTTTCCAACTACTTACATGGAAGTCAAAAGTTTACCGTTACTCTACGGCCTATGGGGAAAAATAATTTTAAATAAATTTTAAAGATGATACACCTTGTCAAACATATTGAAATTTATATACATTTACGAAGTGCACTAAAATACCCATCCTGTAAAATATGCAGTGAAAAAAAAAATAGTTATTATTCATTTAAAAGGGCATACAAAAGAATTCCATTACATAATGGTAAAGGAGGCACTTGTGTGCAACATATTTTAATAATAATAAACTACTTTTGTATAGTAAAATTCATATACGTCGCTGAGGTTTGATAAAAGTTATACGATATAGCCATGCATAATACGAAGTGCATAGCATTTACAGGGACATACAAAATATTTCAAACAGTATATTCTATCCGAAGTACTGTATATATATCCGATGATGGATGATGAATGGATGAAATGCATTTTAATTATGATATGCACTTTTAAGTTTCACTAAATCTATGCATGATTTTATGGCGTTTGTAAATGCTATAATTGATATAGAGGCCTATACAAAAGAGCTCGCAAACATTACTGAATATGAGTTTAAATTACTTTAAAATAGTTTTTAAATGAGTTATGCATTTTTACGCTGAACTGCATTCAGTTTACTAAAGAATGTTTGTAAAATATAGATAAAATGATATACCGGGCCAAACAAAGAATATGATGCATGCACACCTATGAAAGATAACTTCTGAGAATGTGATTTCACTAATTTTAAGAGTGTTTTAGTTTAAATTATATTGTAGTTAAATACTGTGTGTAATAATGATACTAGGTGAACTACAGGGTTGAACAAAAGTATTCAAGTATGTTTCCATCTATTAGTATAAATTGCTGAAAGAGAAATTTTAATCTGCTAGGCGTTTTCTTGCTAAACTAAATTTCACCAGTATACAGGGTGTCCCAAAAGGTCGTTTACAAACTTAACATGCTGGTCGGTCATATCATGATGAACAATATTAAATAGGAAACTAAGGGTCCCAAACGTCTTCCAAAGGAGATATGCGCCATTAAAGTTTAGGATCCAAAAATTCAAATGATTATAAAAAACAGAAAAATTGGTCGATTCGTTCGCGGTTTTCACTAAAATTATTCTTTATGTCAGTATTTTCTTGAAAATAAATTATAAAGATAAATTTCAAAAAATGACGATAGAGGGCGCTTTAGACTTTGGAGTAACGATAAACTAGTTTTTACCATTATTTTTTGCATCTCATTAAATTTGTTTTATAAGCTTAGACATAAACTTAAATTTTGAGCTCAAAATCTAAATCGTTGGAAGTGGTTAAGTAGCGCAAACTGAATTGCGGGGGGAGGTTCAAATTTCAAATGATTATAAAAAACGGAAAAATTGGTCAATTGATTTGCGATTTTCACTAAAATTATTCTTTATGTCAGTATTATCTTGAAAATAATTTATAAAGATAAAATTCAAAAAATGTCGATAGAGGGCGCTTTAGACTTTGGAGTAACGTACAACTATTTTTTTTTTCGTTATTTTTTGCATCTCATAATTTTTTTTTAGAAGCTTAGACATAAACTTAAATTTTGAGATGAAAATCTGAATCGTTGGGAGTGGTAAAGTAGCGCAAACTGAACTGTGTTCAATGGGGGTGGGGAGGTTCAAATTTCAAATTATTATAAAAAACGGAAAAATTGGTCGGTTTTCGCTAAAATTATTCTTTATGTCAATATTTCCTTGAAAATAAATTTTTAAGATAAATTTAAAAAAAATCTGTTAGAGGGCGCCTTAAACTTTAGAATAATCAACAATTATTTTTTTTTTTTTTTTTTTTTTTTTAATCTAATTAAATGCTTGCAAAAGTTTAGACTTAAATTTTGTGCTCAAAATCTAAATCGATAGGAGGGGTTAAGAAGCGCAAACTGAACTGTGTTCAGGAGTTGAAATGTTACCTTCCCCACCCCTCGAACGCAGTTCAATTTTTGGCCGCTTAATTACTCAAAACAATGCAGATTTTGAGCCAAAAAAATTAAGTTTAAACTTTTACAAGCATTTTATTAGACACAAAAAATAACGGTTAAAAATAGTTGTTGGTTACTATAAAGTTTAAGGCGCCCTCTGACGTAATTTTTTGAAAGATATCTGTAAAATTTATTTTCAAGAAAATATTGATATAAAGAATAGTTTTAGCGAAAACCGACCAATTTTTCCGTTTTTTATAATCATTTGAAATTTGAACCTCCCCATCCCCATTGAACACAGTTCAGTTTGCGCTACTTAACCACTCCCAACGATTAAGATTTTTATCTCAAAATTTAAGTTTATGTCTAAGCTTCTAAAAAAAATTTATGAGATGCAAGAAATAACGGAAAAAAATAGTTGTACGTTACTCCAAAGTCTAAAGCGCCCTCTATCGGCATTTTTTTAATTTTATCTTTATAAATTATTTTCAAGATAATACTGACATAAAGAATAATTTTAGTGAAAATCGCAAATCGATTGACCAATTTTTCCGTTTTTTATAATCATTTGAAATTTGAACCTCTCCCCGCAATTCAGTTTGCGCTACTTAACCACTTCCAACGATTTAGATTTTGAGCTCAAAATTTAAGTTTATATCTAAGCTTATAAAAAAATTTAATGAGATGCAAAAAATAATGGTAAAAACTAGTTTATCGTTACTCCAAAGTCTAAAGCGCCCTCTATCGGCATTTTTTGAAATTTATCTTTATAATTTATTTTCAAGTAAATACTGATATAAAGAATAGTTTTAGTGAAAACCGCAAAGGAATCGACCAATTTTTCTGTTTTTTATAATCATTTGAATTTTTGGACCCTAAACTTTAATGGCGCATACCTCCTTTGAAAGACGTTTGGGACCCTTAGTTTCCTATTTAATATTGTTCATCATGATATGACAGACCAGCATGTTAAGTTTGTAAACGACCTTTTGGGACACCCTGTATAGTATACAGTGGCGGTCAAATGTTTCCGGCCAGCAAAATTTTTTCAGTTAATTTGTAAATATACCCATATGAAGAGGAATCTCAAAACGATACTTATACATTTTATTGACATATTAGTTAGGAACTTACTTATAGAAGAACGTGTAAATATCAATAAATTTAATTGACAAAATTAAGTATAAAATGAAAACGCATGTTCTCAAAAGTTTCCGGCCACTTATCATTCTTTGGTTTTTTCTATCCGTAAAGTGTTTTTTGGTAGTGTTTCTGAATGAATCAACGTATGTATAGCATAGCTTGAATTCAAATTTGAAAAGTTCAACAATTATTGTTCATAAAGGAGTGATTAGTTTGTCGATAAAAGGCCAATCTTTCCGAGATATTGTGACTAAGTTATCGATCGGTAAAATCGACTGTAAACGATATTTAAAAATTATATAAAGATGGCCATGGCTTTCAGGACTTTCAGAGGTCCGGGAGACCGCAGAAAATTACTATTCCCGTGCACAGAATTATCAGAAGAAAAACCATTGATAATCCGCAAGAAAATTCGCTGCACTATACTGCGATTTACGGACTGAAAATATTGCTGGAATAAGTTTGTCTACCGTGTTATGATGTTGACGTGATACAAAACTTTATGGAAGAGTCGGTGTTAAAAAATTTTCAGAGGTTAAAAAAATACCGACGTACCCTACTTTCATTTTCCAAGGAACACAAAGTCTGGTCAAGTGAAAACTGGACAAAAGTTCTATTTTTCCATTAATCGAATTCAAAACAGTTTTGGAAGTGATGGCAGACACAATGTCCGATGACCTAACAACAAAAGATATCATTCGACCTATGTTATTCCTACAATGAAGCATGGCGGAGGACATGTTATGCCGTGGGGAGTATTTTCTTCAAAAAAGTGTCGGTCCGTAATTTGAAATTCACAGCCAAGTGAATGATACAATGTATAAGGATATCTTACAAGACCATTTTCTGCCTTATTAGAGAAAAAAATTTGGTCGCAATTTTTTTTCTTAACATGATAACGACATAAATAATGTATGCAAGCCTCGATAAGCAATGGTTTCTACACAAAAAATGTCGTTTTTGAAATGGTCAGCCCAAACGCCCAACATGCATCCAATAGAAAATCTTTGGAAAGAAGTTGGCAGAAGTCTGTGGAACTATAAATATTCCAACTCAGCCGAAATTTCGTCAAAATTGCAAAAAATGTGGAAAAAACGTACCATAGACGATCTTTAACCGTTGATTGTATGAATGTCACGTTGTTGCGCCGCAGTACTTATTATTAAAGCTAATAAAAGAGTAATACGATAAAATACTAATTGTAAATGTTGTAGATCACTGTAATTTTCTATTACAATACCACTTTTTTACAAACTTGTGAAGGTGGCCGGAAACTTTTGAGAACATCCGTTTTCCTTTATACTTAATTTTTTCAATTAAATTTATTGATATTTACACGTTCTTTTATAAGTAAGTTTCTAATTATTATGTCAATAAAATGTATAAGTATCACTTTGAGATTCCTCTTCATATGGGTATACTTACAAATAAACTGAAAAATTTTTGCTGGCCGGAAACTTTTGACTGCCACTGTATATATGACTCGACAGATCAAATACAAGGCTGTTCAAGATATTGGAATACATATTTGGTTATAGACAGTAAACTTATTTCCTTAAACAAGAAAATTTTGTTAAGGATTTCAGGAAGTGTTGGAAAGTGTTAAATGATCAAGGCTTAACGCATGATTTTTCTTACTTGTTTAAGCATAATTTTGAAAACTACTTGGAAGAAAATTTTGGTTTCCATGAAGCTGTACTTAATAAATCTAAATCCTTCAATAAAAGTATTGAGTGCAAATCACATTTTTTTCGAATATTAATTTCATAATTCATATCATAAAATTATAAAAGCTACAAATTCAACGTACTTATATTTGGGTACTTTAGTATTATTACTGCATAAAAAAATAGCACATTAGGTGCATAATTTCGGGAGATACTAATACAAATATGAAAATGTATTTTAATATGAGAAACACTGAATGTTTGTCATTCAAAAATTCATCATTCAAAAAACTTATGTCTAGGCATAGTTTCAAGCTGATTTGAAATATCTTGTTAAAACTGGGGTATTGCCATTGAAAAAAAAAATGAATCTTGGGTTCATTTTAATATGTAGATGACCTTCTGAGTAAATTTTATATATATCATTTAAAAGTAGACTTTATTTCCAATCGTTCGGTAACTTTCTTCTATGATAATTTGTTGAGGAGTTATAATAGGGGGTGTTTATTTTTTTTCCACGTCTCTATATATTTTGCTAAAAGAGCTCTAAATATATATTTATGAAATAAGTTTTAATTAAAAAAATACCTTAAAATCAAATTATTTTTATATATGTTTTCTGGATATCTGACACATTATCGTAAATAATTATTCAGGTAAAGCAATTTTTCTATTCAAAATTCAGGTGTAAAGTGTTAAGGAAACTTAAGTACATTATTTATATAGTCGAATGATGTACTGTATGGTAAAAAGAAAAAAATGCTACTACAGTAGTTTTCACGCTTCATTTATTCAATCTATATTTTGGGATCCCAAATATATACTATATATCTTACTGAGGTTAACAAACCAAATATTCAACTTACTCAAAAAATGCTGATTTTTCATAAACTGATAGATTTTATTCTTTCATAAAAATGGCGATTCTTCCACTATTCTCGCATTAATTCCTTATTATTTTTTAACCTATAGAATGCTCTAAAATAAATCAAGCAAAATTTCGAAAATTCTATCCAAAATCCAGTTGGAAAGCTGTTTGTTAAATGAAAATTGAGCTAAATCAAAAACAAAATTTTTATTCTTCAATTATAAATTAAATAAACAAATGAATAAATAATAATAATAATAATATTTTGATGAACATTGGTTGCTCTATCCGATGGTACATTAACTGTAATTCTGCTACAATTAAAAAAGATGAAACTTATTAAATCAAAATAATCAGAGTTAAATTGTTGAATTATGCCTAGTATCGAAATAGTTAGTTTCAAAACTTAAGAAAAATCTCTAAAAATGCAAATAATTTTCAATATCTAAGTAAAGTTTATTAACATCTGCTCAAGTTCATAAAATTTTAGTCTTTCACCTGGAGTATTTTGTGCATAATTTCTTAAACTTCGGTCTTCGAGTTACAGTTAGTAGTATGATTGATTATAAATAGGCAAACTTTTCTTTTTATTAATATAGAATATTGCGCTATTTATGGATTTTTCAGCAAGGAATTTCATAATAAAGAGACAAAAACATCTTTTGTGAAATATTAAATTAGGGACAAAGTGCATTAAGGTGTTTTTAATAAGGATATGCTCACTTTTGAAAAACCCGCTCAAAAATGAAAACATATCCTAATGATAATAATAATAAATGTGTAAACAAGACCGAAAAAGTAAAAAAAATGCCTTTACAGAGGTCAGCCTCAAGTATCCCCCCCCCCCCCCCGAAAAAAAAAGTTTTAAAATATTGAAATTTAAACGAGATATCTTTACAAATACTTTCCATACGAATAACACCGACGAGCGGGTGTTTTTGAGTTAGTGAAGTAGCCTCTTAAAAATATGCAGCAAACTGCCCCGTCATCCGACCGTTTTTCCAGGTAATGGTTACTTTTCGATATTACAAAAGGTAATTTGACTATATTGTGTTCAGAGTAAAGTTAGTTATGGTTATGTAACCGTTTTTAATAGCAACGGGCGAATGGCAGAACAGTTTGCTGTAGATTTTTAACACTGTGTATGTTTCTTAAAGAGCACTGTCCTAATAAACTCATAAAATATATCTCTCTGTAGGGGGAACTTGGGCACATTGATACATGGGGCACATTGATACACCCCCCATGATAGCTACAGACAGCATAAATCCTTTTCTAATTCATTTTTTCATTACTTATTATTATTATTTTTTTTTTTTTTTACCATACACTCCTTAATCCAAAAATTTCCCGCCAAAAAAAATTAATATTAATTTTTATTGAAGTGAAAAAATATCTCAATTTTTTTATATTAAAATTTTTTATAGTATTTGTGCAAACAGAAGGTGTACGAACTTAGTGTGGTAGTAGAACTAACAAAAGAAAAGGATGGCAGCCTGGCAAATTTCAAATTTACATTGATTCTCCGGAGAAAGTAGTTATTTGAAAGTGTTTTCGACATAAAAAATGTAAAAAAAAAAAAAAAAAAAAAAAAAAAAAAAAAAAAAAAACTGCAACCCAGCAAAGGATAATTACACTATAATCAGAATTTTTAATATAATTATCCTTTATTATATATTTATAAACTGATTTATGAACAGAAAACCTGGCAATTGTTTCATCTTTCCTAAGAAAGAAGATAATTCTGTGGTTGAAGTGCCAGATACCACAAAGTTACCACTGCCAGCAATCCGAAAAGGAACATCCAGCGCATCAGGACATTATACATTTAATTTTGATTGCAAATATTGCTTACAAATAAATTGTGGGTGATTTGAATTTCTATAAATAAATATAAAATGGTTTGATAACTCGTTTTTTATGAAAAATATGCATTGGTGTTATTTTGTCTCCATTTTTCCTAAACGTATCAAAGTGCCCCACGACGTGTATCCATCTGCCCTGGGGATGGGGCACATTGATACAAATGACTTTTTTTTAGATTTTTTTAAATTACATACAAAAATACTGTATAAAACAACGATTGTACATTTTAATAACACACTACACAAGCTTTGCTGAGACCACATGGAAAAATGACTTGAAATGAATGAAATTTCCACTTACTGGACACCAAAAAAAATTCTTAGAAAAAAGTCGTATCAATGTGCCCCAGTTCCCCTTATTTTTAATAAAATTGCCCCAAAAAGTAAATAGGTAATTATGGACTTCAGTAAAATGTGTACTGGGGGAACAAAATCATTTTCTTTTATAATTTGAATCAGAATAAATGACATTTTTCAGAATGTAGGAATGAAACTCGATTTGTAATTGCATTTTAAAAAGTTGTACTCACCTGCTCTTTGGGCTGCATCTACTTTCATACAAAACATTAATTAAGCCAGTTTCAAAATTGAAACATCAATCGCTTAAGAAACATTAAAGTTTAATTAAGCGGTAAAAAATATTTTATGAGTACGTAAAAAAAAAAAAAAAAAAAAAAAAAAGAAAAAAAAATTACGAGTTCGTAATTACAATATCTCTTTCGTTCATTAGGAATTTCTTTAGTATCAAGGTTTGTATTGAGATCAATGTCAATATCAGTAAAATTTTTTAAAACAAATCATAATCTGAATATTGCGGATGAATAGGTACTCACTATCATCAACTTGAGCTACTTTTATTGAACAGCTCATTTTAACTCTATAGTGACACTACCGATCACAAGCGTGCGCGCACACATTACACACACACATAAAATATTAATAACAATAAAATTAGTATAAAAAAATACACAAAATATTAATAACAATAAAATTAGTATAAAAAAATATTCTATTATCAGCATCCAATATTTATCTTAAAAATCATGCCTAATTGACAATTCCGTTACAATACATTAATTGGCTTGGGCACTGAAACCAATTATGAAAAATTGTTTTTAACTGGGTACAAAGCGCGAATTTATAATTTTTTTTTAAGGGAATATAGATTTTACTCTTTTTCTTTTATAATATATTAAAACAGGAAAGAAAAACACATTATTTAAACTATCTATTCAGGATTTCTAAATAGTTTTCTAGCTTATTATCGTGCTTTAATTTTAATCTAAGCGTTTTTTTTTTTTTTTTTTTTTTTTTTTTTTTTTTTTTTTAAATATTATTATAGTCTTGCTTATTTTACATTTTCGACTTTTAGGGTTTAGGATATTTCGTTGTTGCAGTTTTACAGCCGTTTGCTTAATTTGATGATTTTAATTTAGCTAATAATAAACTCCATTACTTTTGTAACTCGTACATAGTTGGAACCCTATAAAGAATGTTTGGCGAATTATCATTTTCAAACCTACAAACCTTTAAAAATGCCTTAAAATCCATTTTTTTTTTTTTTTTTTTTTTTTTTTTTTTTATTATTATTATTAAGTTCTAAAATGTTGAAATGTTGTATTCACTTCAGAAACACATCCGTTTACATACAGTGCGGCGCTAAAGGCAAATAGTTTAATAAAAATAAAGTTGTACAGCGGAATGTTTTCAAATATCTACTGTGAATTGACTTGGATAAAAAATATCACGTGACACCATATGCAGGTGAATAGCCGTATTAGGATTTATCAAGGAATCCAAGTTAGTTGGCAAGTCTTTTTTGAAACAGTGTCACAAACAAGAAAGATTTCAATGGGCAAAATATCACATGTATTACGTGACAAATGGATAATTATTTTTTTTTCTGGTGAAAAAAAAATGGAGTTTGGATAGTTCAGATGGCTTCTCATTCTATTGCCATGCTTGAGAAAGATCCGAAGTGCATATTCAGCAAGCATTAATGTTAATCCATTGTATGAGGCACTTTTGACTGCAATGTACAAATGTCTGTTTGCTTCCTAAATGATAGACAAAACACAAAAACATATCAGGAATCTTTGAGTAAACATTTGTGAGTGTTTGATGAACTTCTAGATGGTCCGAACTGGACCATTCAGCAAAATAATGCATCGATACCACCGAGATCGATAATAATACGAAGAGCTAACTTCCTATTCTGATACATTGAATCCTGCGGTCCGCACATGATTACAGTGCCAAAGATTTTCCGACGAAAATCTTTGGCAAAACATAGATTTCCTCTCATAGATATGGGGGGTAGTATGAGGCAGATATTTTCAAATTAAATTTTCTTTTAAAATTAAGACGAAATTGCTACAATTTTCATTGATATATATTCTTTTATCAAAAATCCATTGATTTTACTTAAATTCATAGCAAATTTTCACTTTGATATTAATAAAAAAGGGAATTTTAGTTTAACTGAACAAAAAAATAAAGAAACATTTGTTAAATATTGCTCATAAAAATATCAAAAATACGTAGAAATAAACAAAAATAATAAAAAGTTTGCGAAAAAGCTTCAAAAAATGCTTGTAATTATTAAAAAAAATAGAGGACTCATTACTTGCGTGCATTGAAAAGTGTGATGCGATCCCAGCAGAAAGTGGATCGGACGGATCGGCGAGTAGGCCCTCCGTATTTTGTATGGAGCTCAGTGATTGATACTCACTTTCCATTGCACAAAAGAATGGCTTAAATCTCTGTGATGAACTTTCTAGCATTTAATCTAAGTATTAATTCAATAAAGAACATCTAGGGAATCCTCTTACGTGACGTCTACAAAAAAAAAAAAAAAAAAAAGGAAGCAGTATTACTTAGTGATGGGCGATAACGAGAAGTTTTTCTCGATTGTATGAACATCTCGATAACTTTCGATTGTGTAAAATTTTTCTCGATGACTCCAGTTTGCAATTGCTTTTATACCATACAGGATTCAATTTTATCAAGAGTCTACTACAGGTGAATGAGTCGGTGTTAATAAAGACACGCATTTATTGCAAAATCCGAAAAAAAAAAAAAAAAAAACATTTTGAAACTGCCGACAGAAGTCAAAACTTGAACAATTAAGTGTATATTTTTTTAATCGTCAGGAAATATTTTATTGTGCAGGAAATACAAGGACCAAGTAACCGCGGTAAAATAACGCCTACACGCGAGAGGAGGCCAGAGTCCCAGCAGTGGTGAACAATATTTATATGATGCAGATGTCATACACGCACCACATTGGCACGATGTTTTCCAGATGCTGATTTAGTGAAAACTTCGAAGAATTTTGAGAAATTTAAATTTCAACCCCTTATGGGCCCGTAACGTGACCCAGAATGACGGGAGAAACTTTTTTATGCTAAATTGGTAATGTATGAAGCATAAGCTTTTAATAAACATATTACATCAAAAAATGAAAAATGACCCCCCTCCCCCCCCAAAAAAAAAACCCGGTGTTACGGGGAAAACCGTAAAACTGCAAAAAGAGCGGCGGTGAAAAGTTAGCTATGCTATAGTTTTTCTCGCTGCTGTAGTTTCCATACAAACAAAGTTATAGCCTTTTAAAAATTGAAATGAAGTGAAGAAATGAGCAAAATTATATTGGTGAATAACCAACAGGGGGGGGGGGGGCGGGTCAATACCCCCGCTTGTGCCATATAGCTTAAACTTTTAAGTTAAAATTGGTAGAGAAAAAAATGAGCAATATTTTAAAGTGTATGTTGGGGGGGGGGGGGGTCAAGCCCCTCACCTTTGGAAGAGGTCCTCAAAGAGGGAACTTTAAAACAATGTGCCTAGGTTACAGTAACAAAGTGGCTAGTTCAATGGTTTTTTTCCATCTCAAAAAAATTTCCAATACGCCTAAGGACGTTTTCAATTAAAAAATTCGATCTAAAATGATAAAAACACAAAAAGCTTCGAAAAATGCCAACCCCCCCCCTCCCGCCGTGGGAACCAAATTCGGAAGGGGGGGGGTTAATAAAGCATCATAATATGAAAGAGTAATTCGAGATCTTCAAGATGATATACAATATGACGGGCTTAAAAAGTGAAAATTGTCCCTTTCCCCTGACCACCGTCAGTCCAACCCTTTCGCCCCCAATTTCCTGCAGCAGACATTTAAATTTTTTTACGATTGATAAATAATTACCGAATGATTCGATGAAAAAAAACCACACTTAAATTGATAAGTATTGTAGAAATCGCTACTGTTTTAAACATATGTTCGTCCCCTCTCCAACCCCCTCTTTGATTTTTTTTTTTTTTTTTAAATAAACAATATTTATTGGGGGGTACCACGTACGTGACAGCATGGTAAGACTAAAATACCAGAAACTTTGAAAATTAGGTCTTCATTTTGTCATATATTCTCATGCTTCTTTCTGTACTTCGTTTTTCGATAAAACTTTCATT
Source organism: Maratus speculifer (assembly GCA_964019185.1). Classification (NCBI taxonomy): domain Eukaryota; kingdom Metazoa; phylum Arthropoda; class Arachnida; order Araneae; family Salticidae; genus Maratus; species Maratus speculifer. The sequence goes on along the minus strand of OZ025290.1, from coordinate 247,147,435 downwards.
TCACAAAGCTTCATCGACAAAACGCCTCGATAAAGCTCGTCATTCTCTATTCTCAGCGAGAACGAAAATCATCCTTATCGAAAAAGGCATTCATCAGCAAACCACAAGATTCTCGGAGTGCCGCTTTTATCAAGGTTAAATTTAATCTGGAAGTTACAAAAGTCCTTCGATAAACCTATTTCAATCGAGGTTAATTTTCATCGCGATGAAATGATTTTCTCGTTATGCCTGACTTTATCACGATGAAATTTGTTGAAATGAGAGGCATATTCGAAAGCTCTTTTAATCATTCTTTCATATTATGAATCTTTCTATTTTTGGAGTTGAATTTTAAGGGGCGGGAGGAGGGGAGGGGTAGGAGAGGGGAGAGGGGGGTGCGATAAAGGGGCGAATTTTTTAAATCTTAGCTATTTCGACAATAAATGTTATTTTTGGTGTGGATTTTTTTATGGAACTCTCCGGTAAATATTATTTATTAAATATAAAGATTTTAAAGTGCGGGCTGTATCATTTTTAGATGTGTCTGGGAAAAATGAGTGAACCCACAGGTGACATGTAAATTTCAACCTCTTTTTTGGACCCGTCATGTTATATATATATCATCGGAATTTTTTCGAACCTCTATTTCATTTTACGAATATTTCTCCTCCTGGAGTTGAATTTCAGGAGGGGGAAGGAAAGCGATAAGAAGGTGATTTTTTTTTTTTTTTTTTTTTTTTTTTTTTTTTAGCTATTTTGACAATGAATATCATTTTAGATGTGGTTTTCAGAGGAGCGCTCCGGTAAATATTATTTCATAAATACAAAAGTTTAAAATGGGGACTGCGTGATTTCCTGGTGCATTTTGGGAAGAAAAAGTAACATTACGGCCAGTGTTGGGTACGTTCACAAAATAAACGAACTAACTCAAACTCACGTTCAATTTCTGAAAAGTGATTTAAGTTCACGTTCAAACTCAAAATTTTTTAAACGAACGCGTTCAAATCACGCTCATTTGTAAAAGTGAACGAAGTTCACTAAAAAGTTCACTTTTTTTTTTTTTTTTTTTTTTTTTTTTTTTTTTTTTTTTTAAATGTTTGGATGTTATTGTCCAAATTTACAAAATTTTGTGAACTAATCATTTGATTATTCGATATGTAAGATAGAGGTATGCACGGACGGAAATTTCCAGGCCCGATCTATAGAAAAAAAAATGTCCGGCCCGATATTAAAATAAAAATTTCAGCCCGAGCCCAGCCCGGCTCATAGAGAAAATTTAGCGGCCCGATATAATAGCTAAAAACAAGGCCCGACCCGGCCCGACACAATAGCTAAAACAAGGCCCGAGCTTGGCCCGGCCCGGAAAAAAAGTTGAAATTTCGCACCGAACCCGCCCCGACCCCAGTACATTTCTACTCGACATTGATATTTACCCTTACGGAAAAGTTCTGGCCAAAAAAACTTACCTTAGTCTGTTTATAATCACCATTTATGCAGAAGTGCCGTAGGCTGCGATGTTTATGCTTTTAATGAACCTTTGTTAGTTGTATGTAAATGTTTCATCTATCATTAGTATTATTAATCTATCTTCCATTTTATGGAGACATAAAAATCTAAAAAATGATATATGGTAAAAGTAAAATCTAAGATGAAACCGCATTGGAAAGAAAAAATACTTTTCTTTTTTAGCATTTGTAAATGTTTAATATATTTTTTCTACCGTATTATTGTATTCATTTTGCATGGATGAACAGTTTAAAAGAACTTTAAAAGAAATTTTCAGTTTTCAGTTTAAAAGAAAATTTCGTCATAGGCAGTTTATACCATATGTTTATTCCATATGTCCTCTATTAAAAAAAGCCTGGAATCTATGATTCTTAAAAAAAGAATAAAAATCCAATCTTTAATTGTATAAAAATGGCAACTTAAAAGTATGTGCTTTTTAGCAAAGTCAAACCAAATTTTACTGATTTTTGAACAGACTTGGCCCCGTCGAGAAAAGGATTTTCATACGGGATGATAAATAAGTATAGTACTATATTGGAAGGAATATATCTCCTAGCTATATCTTGAAATAAAATTTTATTAGTCTTTAATTTGTTAAAAAAGGGTAAAATTTATACATCCTAAGTAATTTAACATAATTAAATGCACAGAGTAAGAATAACAAAAGTTCTTTTGTCAGGTATCTCTCTCTCCTACCCTTAATCCCCCGAAAGGATAATTTTATTTATTTATTTATTTATTTTTACATTCAAGCTTTCAAAATGTATGTTATACAGTGAGACGAATTTTAATAAATGAACTAATTTCATTTTGCGATTTTGAAATGTACTAGTCGAAATCTTCTTTTCAATATTCAATATTTCTTAAATGTTAAAACATCTGTAAATGCTCTACTGAATTTATGTGTTTAAAACCAAATTGCCCTGTATGAGGAGATCTTAAAAAATTCCTAGTTTAGTTTATTTCATGTTTATGCTCTCCGTTAAAGAAAAAAAAATAGCCTGGACTACGGATTTTAGCAAAGACATTTATTCCAAAATTCTGGTTAACCCTTCCACTGCATTTTGTTTGTAGGATTGCTGATAAAAAATTAAATGTTTGGCATAAGAAAATCCATTTTTTTTTTTCATATGACTCGATAAAATTTGCATATGTAACTTCTTAAAGCTGTTCTTAACTTTTGCAAAATGTTTTGACACATTTACAAATTCATTTTTAACGAAGAGATATAAAATTGGAAGGCGAGACTATGGAAGCGCTTTTGAATTGAATTCAGTATTCCATTTTCTGATAATAAAATTACCTAACGAGTTATAAACTACTTTCATCATATGATTTTCTTGAATCTAGGAAAAAAAGTGACCGGAAAAAAGTTATCAGAAAAAAGTGACATAAACTACAAAAGCGGAAAAAAAGTGACACGGAAAAAAAGTTACCGGAAAAAACTGACAAGGAATTGATTTTGGGGATTTATTATTGATTTTGGGGATTCATTGGTTAAGTATGAAACAGGGATGGGGGGGCTCATAATTTAGGGAAATGGGTTTTTCATGCTGAATTAACTGTTTTGGTTCAATTTTTGGGTATAGGTTCATACTGAAAAGACGTTTGCCTGATTAGTACGATTACTACCCCCCCCCCCCCCATCCGTCCTCAATTAAATGAATGGGTTTTATGCAGAATTATCCAACGTGTGTCAAATTTGCATATAGGTTCTTTTTGATAAGGCTTATATATAGTATATAATGCCTGAGAAGATTTGGGAGTTTTAATGGTTAAGTATAGAGGGGGAACGGGCCCCCTTTTTAACCTTTCTTAAATTAAATTAATAACTTTTTACGCATAATTATCCGATTTGCTTAGAATTTTGGACATAGGTTCATTATGATAAGACGTATCTCTGATTAGTTATGGGGTTCTTCTGTTTATTATAAAGGGGGGGGGGCAAGCAATTATCTCCCCCTGAAACTAGATAAATAGGTTTTTATGCAGAATTATCCCATGTATTTCAAATTTTAAATATAGGTTCTTTCTGATAAGGTGGATCCCTGAATAGTTTTAAGGATTTAATATCTAAGTGTAGAAGGGGAATAGAATATAACCCACCTTAAATTAAATTACTTTTTACGCAGAATTATCGGATTTGCTTCAAATTTTGGATTCTAGATTCATTATGATAAGGCGTATCCCTGATTACATATAGGGATATTTTGCCAATTAAAAATTGAGGCGGGTGATTATTCCCCCCCCCCTTAAATTAGATAAATTGTTTTTTATGCTCACTTATCCGATATATTTCATATTTTGGATATATGTTCTTTCTCATAATGTGAATCCCGTAATAATTTTAAAGGTTTAATGGCTAAGTATACAATGGGGGAACGGAGGATAACCTCCCTTAAATTAATAAATGGCTTTTTACTTAGAATTATCTGATTTGATTCAAATTTTGATTGGGCGTTCATTATGATAAGGCGAAGTCCTGAATAATTGTGGGTTATCCCCCGTTCATCGCTCTATACTTAGCCATTAAACCCTTAAAACTATTCAGGGATTCACTTTATCAGGAAGAACCTATATCCAAAATTTGAAATACGTTGAATAGTTGTGAAAGAAAAAAAAACTATTTTATTTAAAGAGTGGAGGATTAATCGCCCGCTTCCCCTATTTAATTATCAAAAGAACCCGATAATTAATCAGAGATTTGCTTTCTTATAATGAATATACATCCAAAATTTGAAGCAAATCTGATGATTCTGCGTAAAATGCCATTTATTTAATTTAAGGGGGTTTATACCCCGTTCCCCCTCTATATACTTAGCCATTAAACCTATAAAACTATTCAAGAATTCACTTTATGAGAAAGATCCTATATCCAAAATTTGAAATACATCGGATAAGTGTGCATAATTTTTTTAAATCTAATTTAAGGTATGTATCGTAATTACCTGCCCTCCTTTTTAATTACCAATAGAACCCCATAACTAATCAGAAATACGTCTTATCATAATGAACCCATGTCCAAAATTTGAAGCAAATCGGATAATTCTGCATAAAAAGCCATTTATTTAATTTAAGAGGGGTTTCCTCCATCTTCCCTTTACACTTAGCCATTATCCTTAAAACCATTCCGGAATTCACCTTATTAGAAAGAACCTATATTTAAAATTGAAATACATGGGATAATTCTGCATAAAAACATATTTATCTAGTTTGAGGGGGAGAATTGCTCGTTCCCCCCCTTTATAATAAGCAGAAGAACCCATAACTAATCTAAGATACGTCTTATCATAATGAACTTAGGTCCAAAATTTTAAGCAAATCGGATAATTATGCGTAAAAAGCCATTAATTTAATTTAAGAAAGGTTATCCCCGTTCCCCCTCTACACTTAACCCTTAAACTCCTAGAATCTCTTCAGGCATTTTATACTATACATAAGCCTTATCGAAAAGATCCTATATGCAAATTTGACACACGTTGGATAATTCTGCGTAAAAACCCATTCATCGAATTGAGGACGGATGGGGGGGGGGGGGGGAACCGTCCCTTCCCAAAACTAATCAGGCAAGCGTGTTTTCAGGATGAGCATATATCCAAAAATTGAACCAAAACAGTTAATTCAGCATGAAAAACCCATTTACCTAATCTATGAGTCCCCCCCCCCCCGATCCCCCTTTCATACTTAACCAATGAATCCCCAAAATTAATAATAAATCCCCAAAATCAATTCCTTGTCATTTTTTTTCCTTGTCACTTATTTTCCGCGTCACTTTTTTTCTGTGTCACTTTTTTTCCGCTTTTGTAGTTTATGTCACCTTTTTTCCGATAACTTTTTTTCCGGTCACTTTTTTTCCGATTACCATATGCTCGTGTATCATTTTAAAATGCGAAAAGCATTTTTTAATAGAAAAAACAATTTACACGTATAGAGAAACTCCACGCGGTAAAACCTTTCATTAATCATTTGTCATCACATTACATAAAAACATGTATTAACTATATTTATACAGACAGATTTCTTATTTTAATAAATACATACATCTTTAGAAAAAGCAAACGATCAAGAAATCTATAATGATTTGTGATAATAATATTTAAAACTAATATAATTTTTTACCGGAAAAAAATATATATTTGTAACTTAGGCGAAATTTGCATGAAAAGAGAGTGTTTCCAGTTCATGGGTGGTCCAGGAGCTGTCAGCGTTGAAATCTTACTTGACCACCCTCATCGTAAAAAGAAAGTGGATGACGAAGCGACGATTTGCCATACAATACTATTAGATAACCATACAATACGATTAGATACCAAGTTTAAGCAAGGATCGTAGCGTTTTACTTCAAAAGGTACTTTCTCAGAAGGTGGCGCCTGGATTTGTAAATCGTACGCATATTGACAAGTTGTTGCCCATGCTCAGATCATGACTTCCTACCCTAGAGCATTCCTACGCACAGTATGGGGTTATCTTCTCTTCTTTATTCTTTTACTAGTCTGTGACTGGGATCAGCGACAAAAAGGTTTTCTCATCGGTTCCTGAAATAATACTCTTTTTTTTCCCATCTTGAGGTTTGCTTGTTGGCTGGTTTCAGAGAATTTTCGATTTCAATTATATATGATTGTGATTATCAGGTTTTTATATTTTTACTACATTAAAACTTTAAAAAAAGGACGGTAGATTTCCCCCTATGTTATGTTGTTCATTCACACATTTTCAGCGTGCTGTGTCAATTTGATCCCGAATTTTAAAGTTGATGTATTTTAATAATAAGAAAAAAAAACATGACTGCAATGAAACAGAATAGATAAATTTATAAAAATATATAAATTTTCGAAATATTTAACTACACAAAATAAAATATTTGTATTCAAAATTGCTTCATGTTTTTTACGCAATTTTTTTAATTTCGCACTTTTTTTCCGAATCTATCTCTTCCGAAAAAAAAAGAGGGGAGAGGTTTTTATTAAATTCGAAATGAAAACTACGGTCGTGGGTGGGTGGGGGGGGGATCACCCATCCGGGGCACCCACCAAAAAAACTTAGCATAGGTGTTTAATCCCCGGAGGAAATATTCCACAACCAACCAGCCAAATTACAAACAACGGGCCATTCCATAACATAAATAACATATACAGCAGTAATATGCAATGGCACTAAAATATACAAAATGATAAAAATGAAAAACACTTGTTGACAATTTGACAAACGTCTGACTGACGGAACAAAGAGAAAATAATTAACAAACTTAACAAGACACATACAAAATAAAGTGAGATGTAAGAATAAATCATACATGTTCCAAAACAAAACAAAAACTAAAGATATAATAAAACTAATATAAACACAAAGCCTTAAAAAGGAAAAAAAAATTGTAAAAGTTAGAAAAGTTCAATACAGTTTTAGCTGAGGATCAAATTTATATACTATGTCACACAACAGGAGCATGTCCAAAGATTTAAAGTTCACAGTCCTGTCAATTAAAACAAAGTTACAACATCAGAATTTGTAACGAATGAATGTAAAGTGTGCATTCAGATCATTATAAATAGCACAAAGTTTCTTATAATTAAAATGTGAAAATAGAACATTTCTGATATTCCACTCTATGGTTCTATTTCTAATTACAGTGGAGCATCGTTTATACGACGCCGAAGGGACTACCGAAAAACGTCGTATAAATGATAACGACGTACAATCGATTTTCACTTCCAAAAATAGAATTAATTTTGTTTTTGAGTAATTTTAATGTTTAACGTGATGATTTGCATGAATTTGTAAATAAAACAAACCAAAATAAAGAAATAACCAAAAACGGGGAAGGGGGAGGGTATTAGTAAGCAATTTAAATATGCGCACCTTTATTTATGTTTCACCGAAAGGTTCCTCATTTGCACTACATCATTTCCTTTCCATTTAAAGTCAAAGATTAAAAACCCTGCTTGGCTACTAAAAGTCGAAAATACGGACAACAGTAAGAAGGATAGTCTATTTGCAACTTAAAACAGGTCGGGAAAGCTGATCATCCCGACAGAAGAATGGCCCCTCCCAGTGTAATCTATTACACGCAAGCTGATTTTTCAGACTAATCGAACACCAGCCCACATTTTTATAATTTGGAGTGAATTTAAACGCACTCTTTGGTGTCATTCATTAGCTGCTAACTTCAGCTCGTTTGTAAAATATACAAGAAAAATAAGCAAAAATAAATCTATACAAAATCAAAAAATCGTCGTATAAACGATTTTTGGCGTCGTATAAAAGATATATTTTTACATTAAAATGAATAGGAATGAATCGGGACCACATTAAAACGTCGTATAAATGTAAACGTCGTATAAGTGATCGTCGTATAAACGATGCTTTACTGTAAGTTAAACTTGTCCGCTGAAACACAACAACTATCAAATAAATAGTGTGCGACGTCACCACGTTTGCCACAAATACACTTATCATTATTTCTCCTTCCCCGTTTGTACAGCAGAGTAGGGAACGCACCATGTGCAGAAACAAAATATGCAGCCACTTGAGAATAACAGATGTAATTTAAACAAACATCAGGAATAACCATGTAGGTATCCCTACCTTTATCGCTAAAGGACCATCGATCCTGCCAATCACGAATATTCTTATTTCGAAAGTAATTCTTTAAATAACTCACAGGAAATGGAAGGTTAACTACTTTGTCATAAACATTATTCAGAACCACTGATTTGGCAAGTTCATCAGCACGTTCGTTACCCACAATGCCTACATGGGCCTTGACCCATCCTATATGAATAGTTTTATTTTTAAGTACACGTAAGTTCGTGAAAATATCATATACTAACTGATCACATGGAAATAGATGATGCAAAACACATGTCGATGACAGGCTATCAGTATATAAATAGAAGTGAGCAAACTCAGTTCGTCCGCACCACTGTATAGCCTCCGAAATTGCCACCAATTCTGCCTGAAAGATCGAATTTTTAACATTAAGCTTGATTCTGTAATTAAATATTCCTACATTTTTTAAATAAACTACAAAAGCAGCACCAACTCCACTTTGCATGTGCGATCCATCAGTAAAAATTATTGGATAATTACGATCAGGAATTGATTTTCGTACTGGATTCAGAAAATTCACATGATGTCTTTCGCAGTAATTCGGATAATAATAAGTTGGCACACGTTTAACCAAATCCTCAGAATAAATAGTAGTATTTTCCACCACTACTGATGTATTTCCGTGGATTATATCATAAAGACGAGCAGAATTAGAAAGTTCTATATCTATAGGTAAAACTCCAGCCAAAACGCACAATGCTTCAGTTGAAATTGTACGATATGTACGAATTATGGTCAACAGACAAACTCGCTGGCAAGAGGATAATCTGCGAATACCATGGGACTGAAGGTCACGATACCAGACCTCATGTCCGTATGATATCTGCTTTTTTAATACAGTGTTGTACCAAACCTTTAATAGGTCTAGAGAGACCCCTATATCTCTTACTCTCACTTTTCTCATATTGCAAGTAAAGGACATAACTTTACTTCGAATCATCTCAAGATGATCTAACCAATGGAAGGCACTGTCTAGAAGAAAACCCAAATAAAGAATATTATCCTTCACAGGTATTGATCTACCACTATGTTTAAAAATAGGACGTCTCTTTTTCATGGTATTACGTCCAAAAAGCATAGAAACCGTCTTGGTATTATTAAGCTGCAAGTTGCAATGAGCACAGACAGTAGAAAAATTATTCACAGTGTTATTCATTTTATTCTCAAGTGACGCTCTAGTGTCCGCACCTTCAACAACCACAGAGTCATCAGCGTAAGAAATTAAATTCAATGCTACTTCTTTACTCTGTTTAAGAATTCGGTCTGCAACTATTGTCCAAATCAAAGGGCCCAAACATGAACCCTGTGGGCAGCCACAGAACAGTCTAAACCATCGAATGCCATCGGTAAATTTAAAACCTATAAGTCTAAATGAAATATAATTCTTGAATACTTCTTTCAAATAATCGTAGATAGGCAAGTGATCTATTATGTTAGCAACCACATTCCAGTCAAGCACATCAAATGCTCCTGCTATATCGAATGACACAATCGCACAATATTTATAAGCCTTCAAAGTTTCTTTAATTTTCTCACGAAGAGAGGAGAGTGCAGTCAGAGTACTCCGTCCCTCGCGAAAACCATGTTGGTCCCCGTCGAGGTATGCAGCAGCCTCGAGCATTACTGTGATTCTAAGTTTCAGCAGTCTCTCATAGACCTTTGCTATAATAGGCAACAGGGTAATTGGTCGATATGAACGATAAGAACCCTCTGGCTTATTTCTTTTCTTAAAGAAAATAACAACTCCCTTCTTCCAGCTGATCGGGAAATGTGCATATTTAAAGCAAGTGTTAAAAATTGACAACATTAAAAAATTAAAATTAAAACATAGATTCTTCACAATTAGCGCATCCACATTGTCAAAACCTGGAGCTTTATTATTATGTTGTTGTTTCAAAACAAAATTTAGTTCTTTCTTGGAAAAAGGGCGAAAATCTGGATCATCCGTGTAATCCGATGAGCTTTCATAACTATAAGTATTTTCAGGTACATTGTCAACCTTAAAATGTTCAATCATTAGTTGATGAGCTATGTCATCATATGCGTCAAAAACGGATGAATTCTCCATGGTAGAAAAAGCCATATCTTGGTAGTTAAATTTTTTACCAGAGACGAACTTAAAAACGTTACCATATGCTTCATTAGTTCGCTGACAATAATCTAACCAACTAGAACGCTTCGCTTTTCTAATTTTTCTTTTATATTCATGACGTAATAATATATAGGATTGTCTAAATTCTTTCTATAACGTTTATAAGCAGCAGTAACTTTATTTCTCAACACTCTTAGTTCAGTAGTATACCAAGAAATGGTAGGTTTATAGGAAATACTGCCCCGACGAAAGGACCTTTGAAGTACATATTGGAGATATTCATTGAAATTTTCAATCCAATCGTCCAGAGAAGCCGGACCATGCACTCTCATAAGTGATGAACATAGTAAATCATGTTTTTCACTGAATAATTTATTAAATTTGTGCATTGATTTATTCTTTGTTTTGAACCTATCATAGGTTCTAAAAACTGGATTCAAACACAACGAAAACATTATATATCGATGATCTGAGAAAGAGAACACTGTATCATCAACACGCCAATTCTGTAGAAAGGGAATAATATCAACTCCCAAGAGGGTAAGATCAGGTCTTCCAAGTTGATTGTCGTGAACATAAGAATGGGGAGCATCTGAAGTATTCACAAGTCTAAGATCCGTCATCATGAGATAGTCTGCAAAAATTTCTGTTCTATTATCTTCACGTGTATAGCCAAGTATACGCAATGGAACATTAAAGTCACCGCCGATAATCATACGAGTAGTATTCTGGTAATAATTAATCCATGAAGACATATCTTTATCAAGATCACTAGAAGGTGAAGAATAAACAGACCCAATAATCAAAGGTCCCTGACTAAGAGTTATCGTAATAAAAACTGAATTATTCGAACAAAAGCCTTTCACAATAGACAATGACGAGTCTGTACAAAGTATCATTGAAGTAAGAGAAATAGATGGAAAACAAAGCCACCCCGGAGGGAGTCCAGAAAAAGTACCGTTACGAATATATGGATCCTGACATAAGAAAAAATGTACACCATTACTCTCAGCATACGAAGCCAAAGCATCGTTCGCATCTGAGCAGTGGTTCAAATTAATTTGAACTATGACCAATTTTCCAGAGTCAAGATAAGCCTTTGAAACTTCTGTTATAATCTTCTGGATAAAAGATCCCGCTTATACTCCTTGTAACATGGACAATCATAACTGTCGGCCCTATGTGCCGTATCTGTTTCATCGTCCTTTCTCATACAATTGATACATGATTCTACTGTGATAGAACAATCCTTCAAGCCATGATTACCGGCGCATTTTACACATTTTTGATCTTCTGCACATTTGTAATTCACATGCCCAAAAGCCTGGCAGCGGAAGCAACGCAATATCTGTACAAAATTGACAATCCGATACCTTTCTAAGTTAATGCAAATACTACGCCTCATAAGCAACTTTTCCGCACTAGCATCGTCCACATCCAAAATCCAGTTCTCTTTACCCTGACGGGTAGGAAAGTGTCTAATAATATCAAAATCACGAGCCTGAACCTGACCTCCATCCACAAGAGCCTGCTTCACCGAATCCCTCACTTCATCATCAACCACATCACCATCCACACTCAAAACCAAAAGTCTGTGACGCCTTCTCTTCGGAACCGAAACTGTAAATTTATTCTTTATAAGATCAACCTTCTCTATAACATTCCTTAATTTTTCTGTATCTTCCTTAGTCTTCATTCTCAAAATCAGTTGACCCGACTTGGTCGATGCCACATCATGCGGCTTTGGCGCATCAGCATTATCTCTCCATACTTGTCTTAGATCCTTCTTCACCACCGTGACATCATCACCTTCTTTGGGCGTAACCATAACCGAAAAACCCTGATCACGCCGATCACTTGTCTTTTTTGACACTGAAGTTTCCATTTAAGCCGCCTTTTATTTAAGGATATATTGGGTAGTTCGGGAAGTCGTGTCTGTTGTGGAAAATTAATCCGTACCGAAAAATTCTAGCATTTAATTATTAGATATTGTTTCCAATATCTCATGTTTAGTAATTAATGGCCAGAATTTTCCGGTACGAGTAGATTTTCTGACACGTTTTTTCGAATGACCCCAATAATCATTTAATAAATAAATGTAGGTAAATTTTAAATGAAGTTTCAATAATTACTTAACACAATGTATTTTTTTTTTAGTTTTATATCGTACTTTACATTGTCAGGCATCGGTGACTGATGTGGTCTAAACAGAAAGTTTAGTGTCGGTCACCGGTGTCTGACATGGCATTCAACGTGTTAAAACAAATCCCGACTTTTTTTTTTAATCAATAGCAGTATTCGATTCTGTCTGCGTATATGAATTGTACACTCTTCAATTAGCTTAAAGATAACTTTTCAGGCAATTCATACCATAGAATTCTGAGAAATTAATTATTTTAAAACGAGCATATTTTAGGGGCTATATTCAAATTGAAATTGGGTACTCGATTGTTGACCGAAAAAGCCTATTTGATCAGGGCATCTTAAGCGCCCCTCAAGCAGTAATTGAAGACCGCTAGGTTACAAAATCGATAAGAATTCTTAAAATGTCTAGTCACTTCCATCGTAGATGGCCCCTTAATCCATCATTTTATCGTCTTTTAAGGATAATTTGAAAACTATTCGGAAAAACAATTTGAAATTTTGAAATTACATGAAGCAGCGTTTGATAAATATAAATCCATCAAAAAAAATTGTAAATACAATTCATAATTTTTCTGAATCTTAATTTCATAATTCATATAATAAAATTATAAAAATTGCAACTTCATGTATTTATGTTTTTGTATTTTAGTATTATTGCATTGCTACAAATTAAAAAAAAAAAAAAAAAAAAAGAGAGAAAAACAGCATATTAGGAATATAATTTCAGAACATATTAATAAAAATATGAAACTATAATTTAACATTAGAAGCACTAAATTTTGAATGCTTATAATATAAAAACTTGTCACTCAAATGGCTTGAAATTGTATGTCTAGGTGTAGTTTGAAACGAAGATTTGAAATATCTTGTTAAAACTGAGCATTGCTATTGAAAAAAGTGAAGTTTGGTTTCATATTAATGTGTAGATATGCCCCTAAGCAAATTTTATATGCATCTTTTTAAAAGTAGACATTATTTCTAATCGTTGGGTAACAGTAATTTTCTTCTATGATAATTTATTGAGAAGTTAATAAATGTTGTTTACTTTTTTTTCTAATAATTATATATACGTTTTGAAGTTTTGATTTAATTTTTTAAACATGAAAAATAATAATTAAAATTTGAATTAATTGCTTTGCTTTCCATTCGAAAAAGATAGTTAACGTTAATTAGATTTCGTTTACCTCTGATTAGAATCCTGCATCGAGTCGGTTACCCTCACCCGACCGATCGAGCGTCCTTGCTCTCCCGGGACTGAGATTAGAGGGACGGGGGGGGGGGGGGCGTCTTTAAAACTTCTCAAAACCTGTCACTGCCCTAATAAAAATAATTTGTAAGATACAGAGAATTAGAATACAGATGTATACTAATACTTTCTTCTGTGGGGTGGGGTGTCTAAAAATTCCGAATCTATCTCTTATATTTTTGTTTTCAATATTATTTATAATTTGATTATTTATAATTTTAAATGTGTATAGTGAATTATATATTATAAAATTACTATTTTTTATTGTTATAAAATTAAATATTAAGATTTTGCTATATTTTATGTTTATATTTATATAATATATAATAATTAATACAGTATATTAATAATAAATCAATAATAAATTAATAATACATAAATATAAATTAAATGTAAAATTAAATTTAAATAAAATTAAAAAATAAATGTTTTGAATATTAAATATTAGTTTCTTTAACAAGAATTAATTTGAAAAAATGATATCTTTTTAAGTTATAGGACATATTAAAAATAACTGTATAAATAAATAAAATATTAGAAAATATGCTCATTAACAAAAATTTATTTAAAAAACGTTAATATTTTATTATCCGCCATTTCTAATACTATTATCATACCACTTATTTATCGACAAGTTCAATATTAGTGGTTCCCTTTTTTCAGATCACTGTTTTCGTGTCACTCTTTTGCGCTCTTGTTTTTCCGGTCACTTTTTCCCCTAGATTCTAGAAAACAACCCGACAAAAAGTTATCGTCTACAGCTATGATAGATTCGGAGTTTGTACCCCCCCCCCTCCCCCGCGACAGACGAACAAGAGAGACTGAGTTTATATCACTATGCGTCAACAAAATCATTTTTTAAATAAATTTTTGTTAATAAGTATAGCTTGTAATATTTAATTACATTTATTTTAACATTTAATTTTACTTATATTTAATTGATATGTATGATTTATTAATTTATTATTTATTATTATTAATTATTTTTATTATTTTTATTACTATTACTATATTATATCAAATATTTTATTTTATATTAGTAATGAAAATAATAATTATATAATATGTAAATTATTATGTATAGTTAAAATTATACGTAATCAAATTATAAATAAGATTTAAGAAATAAATATATGTGATAAATTGGCAGTTTTAGAACCTCCCCCCCCCCCCCCCCAACTTGCAGAAGAACAAGAGAGACTGAATTTAAAAAATATATTTAGGTCCTATGTACTACTCTTTAAAGAAAATTTTAATTGTTGAATTATGGTAATTTAAAATTACAATAAACTCTGGCTAAGGCGGAATTGATCGGTATCATGAAAATTTTTCGTAGTAGACAATATTCCGTCTTAGATAAATTCTACTCTGACTGCGGATTCACGGGGACTTGAAAACCTTTCCGAGTTAGACATTATTTCCTTTTTATACACAGACCATCTTATACAGAGAGTTTACTGTATGTATGTATTTTCGGCGAAAATTGTATGTAGTCCAGGTCCGGTTCGGCGCGACCCGAGGGTACAGAATATGTAAGACTAGGATACTACCCAAAGAAATGATATCCAGACTTAACCCTTCCTGAGGCGCGTGTCGGCCTCCAAATGGCATTTGAAAGAGGGAAAAAATGTACTGAGGTCTGGAAAAATTTTAAATAAATTATGAAAAAATTGAACGTAAAATTGAACGTAAATTTCGTTCAAACTCGTTTATTTTTTGAGTTTCCGTTCAGTTCAAACTCGTTTATAAAATAGTGAGCGAAGTTCAGTTC
>OZ025290.1:246891990-247131990 GCA_964019185.1 Maratus speculifer | reverse complement strand
AAAGTTCACAAATAGTGAGCGAAACTCGTGAGTTTTCGTTCAGTGAGCGCGTTCATACCCAACACTGATTACGGCCACGGGTGAGGACTAAATTTCAAACTTTTTTTGGATCCGTTATGTGATATGTCATAGGAAAGGTTTCGGAATACTCTTTCATATTATAGACCTTTCTCTTCCTGCAGTTTAATTTCAGGACGGGGGGGGGGGCGACGGGGAGTGAATTTTTTTAATCGTAGCTATTTTGAGAATAACTATCATTTTAGAAGTGGTTTCTTGATGGAACCTTCTAATAAAAATTACTAATTATAAACATATTAAAGTAGGGGATGCGTGATTTCCGGGTGTATTCTGTTAAGAAAAATTAAACCTGCGGGTGAGGAGTAAATTCCAAACTTTTTTTGGACCCTTCATGTGATTGATTTTTGGAATGTTTTTCGAATCACTCTTTCACATTATGAACGTTTCTCCTCCTGGGGTTGAATTTCCGCAGGGGGGAGGGGAGCGATAAGGGTGAATTTTTTAAATCGTAGCTATTTTGAAAATAAATTTCATTTTAAATGTGATTTTTTGATGGAGCCCTTTGGTAAAAACATTTTATTAAATATAAAAATTTAAAAAGCGAGGCTGCGTGATTTCCGGATGTATTCAGGGTAGAAAAAAAATAGTGGAATAGTGAGGAGTAAATATGAAGCTTTTTATGGACCGGTCATATGATAAATCAACGGAAGTTTTCAAACCACTCTTTCATATTATGAATCTTTCTTCTCTTTTCCTCAATTTGGCCTCCTTACAGAAGCGCTTTTCAAACTTTTTTGAAATCATTTCGTTTTTGTGAATTCAGATCTGATTTTTTTTATAGAGACTTCCAATATATAATTTATAATGTATGAAAAATTCACAAACTCTGAGGACAGGCTGTATTCCGGGTGTTGCAATAGTTGGAATTCTAAGGGTAGTGTTTTTATATCTTATGTTGACTCCTCTTTCGTGATATATCATTAGAAAGCTCTGTAATTACCATTTTATTTTATATACCTCCCGCGCTCATCTCGCCCCACTTTGCCCCCGCGGGAAACTCTTTAATAAATTTAACCGACACCCATCATGCCAAGTATTGTTGGAAAGCCCAATGACCATTTACTTATATTATGCATTTTCATTGCTCCTGCACTACTCCCCCCCCCCCCCACGAGTGGTCCGTTTAATGAATTTCAATTGAGAGTCTTCTAATAATGAAAGAATTGTAGATCGCATCTCAGTATATGTACAAAAATCAATAAAAGATTTTGATCACTTTTAATATCCTTTTAGTTCATGTTCTTTCACTAGGAGTGCTTTTGATTATTTTTTCTTTGGCCATTTTGCTACTCGCGACTTAACAACTTATTGAAACCAAGGAACACCGTTTCATGACTTTTCTACTATTGCGGCTCCATTAACATCCTTTTGGTTTGTTGTTGTTTTTTAAATTCATTTGTTTTCAGTTTCCATGTATTTATTAAATTATGCTTTTTAAACATGTAATAACAAAGATTTTAATAATCGATTGTAAAAACATCTCGATAAAAATAAAAATTGTATGACAAATGAGCAGGTTTACTAAATAATTTTTTACTGCGCATGCGTGAACGCTATTAAAATTTCATTTGCATATTATGTTAGTTAAATGTATAGAGCAACTTTTGTGAAAGTCTCAAAAACATAGCTTAAAAATTCTGAAAATTATCATTGATAGAATGAGATCAAAATCCTTTATTTCCTAAATGAAGCAAAAAGATGAGGGGCTGTATCCATATTCCATTGTTTAGTGCCTACACAATATTGCACGTACAACTATATTTAGGTAAAACCCCTGATTTTTTTGCTTCCTTTAGGAATAACGGATTTTGAGTTGATTCTATAGGCTCCCATTTTCAGAATTTTCAAGCTATGTTTTTGAAACTTTTACAGCAGTTGCTCTATACATTTAGCTGACACAATATGCAAATGACATTTTGATATCGTTGACGCATGCGCAATGAAAAATTATTTACTAAACATACTCATTTTTCATACAATTTTTATTATTTTTAAATTCTGGTGACAGGGTATTGTGTACAATGATGTTTGTCATATTTTCAGAGAAGAACATTATTTTATAATAAGAACTCTGCAAATTATAAGCAAAAAACTTGGAAAACTTTAGGACTGTTTTTATAAAAACCTTAATTTCTCTACGAGTATACATGCTATCCTTGTAAAAATTAACACAGTACATTACAATAAGCCAATTAATCATAATGTGCAGTTTGATCGCTTTTGCTACATTAGTTTTGACAGGGTTATCCAAAAGATCTTCGTTCTTTTTCAATTTGTTAACGGTCCCCTGTTCGATTTCGGGGAAAACTCTTCGCGAAAATATGTGACGCGTACTATTTTGTTTACACACCTGGAGTTTCAGCACATTCCGATTCATATTTCTTTCATTACTTAAAAATAATTACTTAATTACCAATTATGCTTAAATTTTGGACACCAGTGTATATATATAATTTATTATTTTTCTTATAATGAATTATTTCCGAATTCGAAACATGAATTTGTAATCCAATTGTTTAGATACACTAAAATTTCCAGAGTATTCAGGTGTATATTTTTCATTTTATAAAAACATTTAGCTTATGCATAAACCTTTACAACGCACTGTACTTTTATAATTCAAGAATATCAGAAAATGGATGAAAATCACATCTTTACATGCAAAAACCAACTAGAGTCAAATAAAAGGATGTATTAACAAGTTCGAGTTTGCCCAGTGCAAATAGGTGGCCGAAAGCGAGTTTTAAAGTTAGAAAAAAGCATGAATTAATCAAAACTATTATTGTTACATTACTATTATTATAGAGGAAAGATGATAAAATATAATAATTTAAAATGAAAACAATTTCATAAAATAAATAAACATTTTATATTCTTTTTAGATTTGACAGAAAGCAATAGAAACTTGCACTATCAAAAATACTTTCTTGAATTTACGGAAATTTTCCTGGCAGCAGTGCTATCAGAATTTTTACCGTTAATTGATGCAGATCCGCTGTTATTTTTTTTTTCATTAAAGTAGGTAAAATATACCTCAATTGAAGAAAGCTGGGGGAAAATATAAGTTGTGCATCTTGGAGTCGAATTCGTTATCTTAGTGCTACGACACGAATACGTTAACCACTAAATTACAGTTGTACACTAGTGAAGTAAATATGTTTGCGTCAGATGGGTATAGCTTCATTTTGAAGTTAGTTCCAGGGCAATTTCGTCTTGAGATTGTCGTTGGGTATAGTATTAATATAGGATAATAATACGAATTATAAATATTTAAAAGTAGATTCTTAGATGTAAAATATGACTATCACATTTTTTATTCAACTAAGAATTTCTTTTTTAAGTAAAATCGATTTTTTTTTTCTTTTAATCCCTTCGCGAGGGGAGTCTTTTACGAAATTTTTAATGTTTTGTCACCGGTTTTTAGAAACAGAAATTTGTAGCTTTTTAAATCTAGAAAATGTTCCGATTAAATAAGCCAAATTTTACAGTAACATTTTACTGGTGGTTATAAAAAAGGATTCTTAAACCTCTTTTCGGCACGTATACGTGTCGTTCGTCCCCAAGGGGTTAATATTTTAAATGTAATATCTTTTAAATATGTTCATTTAAAAAATATTTTAATTGCGAGCTTTTATTTATAAACTTTATAAATTCCACTTTGATTTTATTCAACTTATTCAAATTTAAAAAATAAATAGTGAGTATTTTTGAATGAATGAGAAAAGTAATTGTTATTTATTTTTAAATTCAATTTTTTTAATTAAATTAGAAATCTTAATTTATAGAATTTTTGTTTTTTCCTTTATAAAATAAATACGGATTTTAATATTAATAGAACGAATATGCATAGATGCTAGGAATGAACGGAATTTCTCCTTCTTTTACAGATTGTATCTAAGAATGCACGCTTAAAACATGTTTTCTAAAAGTTCGGAAATTATTTGTTAAAATAATGAAATATAATGTATTGTATATTGACGAGTTTTTCTGACAGTGTATTTTCTGATAGATTTTTGTGCAAATGTTACACAAACTTGCTACAAAGATTATTGTTCGAAAAAAGTTGTGCCCCCCCTTCCCCCCAAAAAATATCACGCTGACTCTTGTGATAGCAAGTTCATTTTAAAACTTATTTACAAAATAAAAAAGATAAAAATGAAATTAATATTGCCTTAAACAAAAGAAAAGAAAAAAATTATTCAATATTTGGTTATTTTGTAAGTCTTTAAAATACTTTTATTGAATTTAAGATGCGGAGTTTAGAATACTGAAAACATGTAGCATGCATATGTTATAAATATATTTTGAAATCTAATTTCAACCATCTCGATTCAAGGATTATAAATATTCTTAGCACGTTTCTGTTATATTTCAATAATGTTAAATATTTATATGATTTTGAACCATTCATTTATCAACCTAAAAATTATATAAAAATCTATTAAACTCATATATGTTGAAAAATATTTATCGATCTAAAGTACATATTTTTTATTTAGTTAGCGTGCTAAAAATTTAAGGTTTTCATTTTTATTAGATGAAGAGACGAAAACTTCGTAAAATGTTACTAAAAAAATGCGTAAAAAGGTAATAAGTAAACAAAACGTTATAGAAAATATATCAGAACTATAGAAGATAAACAACTGTTCAAGACAATAGATTACATTAAAACTTTACGGATACAGGGATAAAATTATCTCACCCTTACAGAATTTTGCAGTATGATGAAGTTTATTTAAAATTATTTATTGAAGTTAAGGAAGATAAATTTTCAGAACTTGTGGTATTTTTACAGAACTTGTGGTATTTTATTTTGTGGTACTTTTTGGTATTTATGCTGATAAAATAGCATATGAGTCAATGAATGGTTTCTCTTAAAATCCACAGCAAAATTTTCGATATTTTTTTCCCTCAATTGTTTAGATTGTTTCCTAAAGCGATTTTGTGGCACTACAACTCCTTACAATATATTTTGTCCATTGATAGTTCAGTCAAATAGGGATTCAACCTCCAAATAAAAGAGAGTAAACTGAAAATTTGTAAATAGAGTAGAATTTCTATATAACGAAATCCATGGTTCAGTCAAAAAATTCGCTACATAGAAAAATTCGTTGAATTGAGAATGGTGAAGAAATTTACATTTTATTAGTAAAGTTTTAAAAAAATGTTTCACTTGTTTAATTAAGTTTTTGAAATGTTTAACGCTACACATAAATTTGATATTTTTTTTAATTATTTATTTAAACAGTTTGGAAACCGAAAATTAATGCTTATTCAGCATTTGTACGGGTACCGTTATTTTCTAAGTAAAATATAATTTGTTTTTTTTTCCTTAATAAAAAAGTAAATCTTATTCAAACGCGCGAAAATTTGTCTTATTTCAGGGGAGCAACAAAAATGTCCGAAAACGCATACTCATCTTTGAAACAAAGTCAGGCGTGACCATGGAAGAATCCGATAGACATTTTAAGAAGTGGTTTTTAGGGGGGGGGGGATGAATGCTTGTTTAGGACATGGATAAGGCAGCAGATATGCAGCTATGAAACACATACCAAGAATCATCGCAGGAAAATAAATTTCACAAATAAATTGAAGCATTTTCAGAAAAAAAGAAGGAACATTTCAGAAAAAAAAATTCGTTATATGGAGATGCATATTTCGCTATATAGAGATTATTCGTAACGTAATCAATGAAAAATTGACCGTTCCGTAAAAATTCGTTACATAGAGAAATTCGCTGAATGGAGTTTCGTTATAGAGAGACTCGACTGTAGTTTTGTTTTGACATTCTAAATGTTAGCTGAAAGCCTCATAAAATCTCGTGCCCTCGTCTTCAGATATTCAAGGTCAAAGGTCCAAAAAATCAGCTTTAAAAAAAAAAAAAAAACTGTGCGTTTTTTTTTTCTTTTTTACATTTAAAAAAATTATTAGACCTAATCTCCTTTTATGTACTGGACGCTAGTTTCAACTTTCCTAGTAAAAATTATGTGACAAATACAGAATCGCTACCAGCAGCTATTTTTACTTTCTATTTGTACCAGTATTTAAAAAGAATAAAATTTATGGTACATTTCTCGTCAAGGTGTTCGTGAAAATTTTTTTGTTTTGAGAAAGCAGTGTGAGATAGAATAAAAAAAATAGTCGCCAATAGCAACTCTGGAAATAAAAGTTTCAAATTTTAGTTTAAGGGGGCTCGGGACACAAAAAATTTCACATAAAAATAATAATAATAATCAGGGCTTGAAATTCAATTTTTCAAAGGAGGGGAGTCTCCCTACCAACATTTATAAATGGAGGGGAGTTTGGCTGTTTGGGAGGGAGAAAAATGTTTAAAACCCCCCATTATTTTATGTGCTATTTAAAGAATTACCAGAATACAGACATAAAAAAATATCACTGAAGCAATTTTTATCAACAATTCAGAATAATTATGCGAATGTGTAAAAAAAACTTTTATATTATCTAGTTTTTACTGGCAGTAAATTCCCTCCCGGTGCTAATTATTTTTTTCACAGGTCTAATTATTGTTTTAATAATAATTAATAAAACTTCTAATTAATTTAATAAATTTATATTTATAATTAATTGTTATAACCAATATTATTTTTCTGTATATTAAATGTACAAGATACAAATTTAATCATAAAATAATACTTATTTGAGTGTAGAAAATAAGAAGTATCACTATTGTTTGCATTTCTTTAAAAAAGGGAGTTACTGCAAATTCATCGTAAGAGACTTTCTTAAAAAAATAATATTTTGTTGAGTAAAGGGATACTTTTTGTTTAATGAATGGCTGCTTTCAGGAATTGCACTCACTCAGAAAGATTTGGAGCTGTCAGAAACTGATTTTAGAGCAGCAAAGAAAAAAATATATATTGAAGCAGGAAAATTAGTTTGTTGAACAGAAAAATGAACTCCCCGTAATATTATTTTTGGGGGGGAGGAAGGGAAGAGAGGTTCCCTTTGACGAAAGTTGGATTTTTTCGCTATCTTTTGATGAAATCTGTCGTTTTTTACGATCTTTTCACGAAATCTACCATTTTTTTGACGCAATTTGCCGTTTTTTCGTGAATTTTATGAGGAAATTTGCCATTTTTTCGCGATCTTTTGATGAAATCTGATGTTTTATCGCGATTTTTTTTACGAAAATTGCCGTTTTTCGCGATATTTTCGGTAAAATTGTTGTTTATAGTGAATCTTTTGTCGAAATTTGTCGTTTTTTTGAGATTTTTTGACGAAATTTGGCCTTTTTTTTCGTGAATTTTATGAGGAAATTTGCCGTTTTTTGCGATCTTTTGATGAAATCTGATGTTTTATCGCGATTTTTTTTTACGAAATTTGCCGTTTTTCGCGATATTTTCGGGAAATTTGTTGTTTATAGGGAATCTTTTGTCGAAATTTGTCGTTTTTCG
This sequence comes from Maratus speculifer, assembly GCA_964019185.1. Classification (NCBI taxonomy): domain Eukaryota; kingdom Metazoa; phylum Arthropoda; class Arachnida; order Araneae; family Salticidae; genus Maratus; species Maratus speculifer. The sequence goes on along the minus strand of OZ025290.1, from coordinate 247,124,497 downwards.
CGATTTTTGGACGAAATGTGACGTTTTTTCGTGAATTTTCTGAGGAAATTTGCCTTTTTTTTCGCGATCTTTTGATGAAATCTGATGTTTTATCGCGATTTTTTTTACGAAAATTGCCGTTTGTCGAGATTTTTGGACGAAATTTGACGTTTTTTCGCGACCTTTTTGGCGAAAACTGCCGTTTTATAAAATTCTGTCACGAAATTAGGCATTCTTTCGAGAATCTTTTGACAAAATTTGCCTAAAATTAGTCGTCCTTTCGCGATCTTTTAACAATATTTGCCGTTTTTTAGCAAACTTTTACGAAATCACGCGTCTTGTGAAACGTGTAATAGCTGTTTCTTTTGTGTCATCTCCGATCTTTTGCGTAATTTACGCGCAATGGACCATATTCTTCCGTTTGGTTCGAGGCTACGGAAATTCGTCTGCTTGTGAATAACGTTCTTAATCGCGCCATTGAAAAGCATTGTGATAAGAAAATTTATGCTTATATTTTATTTGCATATGAAGTTTTAGACTTTTTCAAAGACAGGTATGAGTTACATATGAATTCTTTTTCCTACTTTAAAGCAATTTCATGAACATTTTTCTTTTTATTTATAAAATAAAATTTTTATATTTTAATTAATAAGTATATATGGAGTTTAATTAGTACGTATATGAATTTTTATAGAAAATAATTCGTACAGAATAAATTTGCAGTATTTTACACATGCATTTATCTATATTTATGCTTGCACCAAATGTTGCAAAAACGAAACCAATCTGCTAGCAGCCACTTTTTTACCCACATGATTCCCACTGTGACGTCACGAGAATACTGTCCATAGCGCGTCCGCGGCATCAGTTTCATAATTTTTGGAATTGAATGCATTTTTTTATTTTTTTATTTATTTATTTATTTATTTATTTTTTTTTTGTGTGTGTGTGTGTGGGAGGGGGGGGGGGAATTCGAACAGAATCACCTCTATTTTGCCGCGGAAAATAAAACGAAACTCGTCAATCGATTGCAGGAAAAAAATTGCAAAATTTGTCAATCAGTCGTGGAAAAAATCGTGATTTTCACTGATTTTTCGCTGTAAAAAAACTCGCAAAATGTGTCGATTAATCGCACGAAAATATCATAAACTTCGCAAAACGGTCGTGGGAGTTGATCATAGTTTCAAAATGCAAAATTGTTTCGGCGGGAGCCTCCCGTCCACGTTATTCTTTTTGGCGGGATTTCAAAATTTTGGGCGCGAATCCCGCCATCCCGCCCTGAAATTCAAGCCCTGATAATAATAATGCATTAAAAGTTTCTATGTTCTTTATGCTTAAAATGACATTTAAGTCATGTTTCTAACTGAATTAGAAGAAGGAATATCAATTTTTTTAGTTTGGTTTGTTTTCATATTCTAGTTTTCAAGGAAATAACTTTTAGAGAAACCGCGTTTTTCTTCATGATGGGTTTTTTCATCATTTTTGGATTTAAATTGTTATAACTCAAGAATCGTCAAACTTGAAACACGTCTTTTTTCATTATTTTACTTTAATTTTGATTCAGCAAATTGAATAAAATATCTACTTTTGAAAATATGATTTTTTAATAAAATATACATCTTTTTTTTTTCAAATATCTAGTTTAAATATTTTTTATTTTTATAAAAATTAATATTTCTTAAAACTATGAATCAAACTTGAAATTTAAATATTTCTGTTTATTTAAATTAAAAATTTTTGAAATTCTACAAATAGTAATTTGTGTTATAACGATTTTGAATTACCCCACTTTTTTAATAAATTTTTAATTCAAAATTAAAAAAATATGAGAAATTCTATTATGTGATTTTGTTTACAAATAATATGGTTAACCATCACAAAAAAAATTCAAAATTTTAACTCAATAAATATTTAAAAATGTGTTCCAAGCCCCCTTAATCAAATATAAAATAATTATAAAGAATTCTTTGTCATCATTATTCCATTCCAAGTTTTGATTCGTTAAATAACTTGGACAATTTGTATTGTTCATAATTAAAGCAAAAAGAATAAAATGGCAATTAATTTTGCTTTCTAAGAGTGAAATATAAAAAATAAATCTATCTAGAGTGATGTTTACACAACGGCAATTTGTAGATACGCAAAAAATTGGCAATATATATGAATATGTAAAGTTTTGGAATATATTCCATAACCCGCAGTTAAAAAAATAAAAATAAAAATAAAAAAACGAAAAAAAGCCTTAAAATTCAATCACCAATGGGCAGTATTACTCCCCTATTCTTGGTCAGAATTTGTTTCATAAACATATGTTTTCAAAAATGCAAACTGTGTAAAGATTTTTTAGCAAAGTGTTTTTTTTAGTCAATACTTTAAGTAAATGCACTAAATTTGTTTTAATAAAACTATTATTAAATTAAATTAAATGATCTTATAAAAAATATACGAAGGGTTTATCTATTTATTTATTTATTTCAAAAGTTGTATAACGCTATATGAAAATATACTAAGCTTATTTAAACAAAAAATACTGTTAAACTAAACTACCTAATAAACTAAATTACTTGTATGATTTTATTCAGAGAGCAGGGTAGAATTTTTTAGAAACTCTAGCAGTGTTATAGAAATCTATTTAATTAATTTAAATAAAGATACTGATAAACTTAAATTCTATAATTTTATTTATAGAACGTGCAATATTTTTAAACGGTTTTCTTTTTAAACCTCATTGACGTAACCAGGAGAGGAGTTAAGGGAACTGAAGCCTTTCCCAGACCGCGAGACTAGACTAATTATTTAAAATTTTCTAAAACTGTGAAAGTTTATTTTTGTTATTTTTAACAGGCCATACAAAACAGAAATTTCCAAAAATACTAATCTTTCCTCATTTTTTTTTTCCTTATTTATGAATTTTTTTTTTGTGAAATTTGAAATATTAATACAGTAAAACCTCCATAACGGACACTCCCGAATAGCGGACACCTCTATTTAACGGACAATTTTCCAATCCCGACTCCTAAAACCAACATTTTTGTATGCTTAACCTCTGAATAACGGACATTCCGAATAGCGGACACTTTATCCGGCGATAAACAGTGAAAAAGTATTTTTAAAGAAAAAAAAAAGGAAAAAATAGTAAAAAAGCCTCTGAATTTATCAAGACAATGTATCACAAATTTTGTAATCACAGATAAATGTAGATAAAGAGTTGGGGGAAATTCCTTCCCCCCCCCCCCACTAAATTCAGGGGATTGCCCGGGAGGAATATTTCCCAGAGCATTGAAATGTCATCCAAGAATATTTTGAGATTTTATGCTTTTTGAGGTCAAAAAGCGCAATCCCCGCCCGGAACTCTGTAATGCAAAATAATGTCACATTGAAACGAAATTACATGTAATCGCAAGCACAAAAATCTATTACAAAAGTAAACTTTTGTAATAGATTTTTTTCGCGAGAATATAATAAACAGTGTATAAAAGTGAGCACAATTTTATTGCTTAAAAATAATTTTAATTTCTGATAATTATATAATAGAGGTTTTAGGACATATAAAAGTAAATTAATAAAACATTAAGCATTTCATAATGATTTTTGAATCTCTAAGGTTTTCCCGATAGCGGACACCTCCGAATAGCGGACAATTTCTACGTTCCCGATGTGTCCGTTATTTAGAGGTTTTACTGTATTTTAATATTCACTACTTAAAACAATACTTTCTTTTATTTATCAAAGAAGTTTAAGGGGATGGTGGACGTTATTTTTATTTATTTATTTATTTTATTTTATTTTTTAGCTAATTTTTATCATAGCAGTACATTTCACAAAAGCATGTAGAACACCTTCAAAAAAATTTCCAATCTTATTAAATTTTTTTATTTTTAAATGAAATTTTAAAATGTTCCTCGTATTTTAATTTTTGATATATTTTCTTGCTTTTGCATTTTTATCATTTAAAACTCTATTATAAACAAATATGTGTAAGTTTTGTTAATCTCTTGTATAGTTAATATTTTACAGATTTTTTTCTAAATTCCATATCGATTTTCATCAAAATTTTGCGTTGTAATAAGTAAAAAAAAAAAAAAAAAATAATAATAATAAAATAAAGACTATCTTAATGAAGACGAATTTTAAAAAGCTTACACATTTTCTTTCTAAACAATATCAGGATATTTCCTTATCAATTTCCTAAATACTGATAAAAAATTACGTCACAAAAAGCATTTCAAAAATCTAAAAACGCCGAAAAATTAGTTTTGAGGAAAACAGATTTAAAGTATATAAATACACTTACCTTTATCATTTAATTCCTAAAACCTTCATAAATGATATTTTAATAAGAAAAAACTGTTTTGGTACTATTATACCACAGAAATGGACCTTTTTGCGACGATTTTGCTCAAATAAAGGTCCACTGTCCCCTTAAGTCTTCAAAAACAACCCCATCAAAAATTTTCAGATCTCCACTTCTGGGTTTCGCCAACTGATCCCACCCCAGTTTTTACTGTGCATCATGCCAATAGAATATATATATATATATATACATATAGGTCGAGCTCGACACATCTCATCCATTTTGAATAATATGTAAAAAAAAAAAAAAAAAAAAAAAAAAAAAAAAAAAAAAAAAAATCGGACCCAGCTCCTCCGACATTCAGGACTAGCATATTTTAGAGGTCTATACTTTCGAAAACATAGACCTCTAAAACAGCGGTTCCCAAACTTTATTGGTACGCGACTCACCTTTAAGTAAAAAAGAAATTTCGCGACCCACCTAATATGATGGTGTATATCAGTATAGAAATTGTTACAACCTGAATAAGCTATCGGCTATCCTATCCTATGAAAAACGACAAATTTTCGTACGAAAGATTCACTATCAACGAAAACAGCAATTCGTAATTCCACTGTGTGTGTAAGCGGAATAATAATTAACGCAACACACAAAGCTCATTTAGATGTTTCTGGATATTCTGCTCGTGTATTTCTTCATATGGAAATTGAGGAATTTCTCTTGAAATATAATTTTCTATTCAAATTGTTATATTTTTTTAACGGACAAAATACAAAATATATTTTTGTAACATTGTTTGTCGATTGTTTCCGCGATCCATAGTTTGGGAATCACTGCTCTAAAATATGCCAGCCGCCTCCAAAGCTTAATCCTGGGTGCGCCACTATTAAACTTTGACAATACTAGTGAAGGTCTATAAAATTTACGCATTTAAACAAATACAAAGTACATGATTTGATCTAGGGAATGTTTTAAAATTGTAAGATATCTATTAGGAAAATTAAAAAGTAAAAAAGTTTGTTTACAAAACTGAAGCATTTACAAAAGTTGCTCACGGATATAGTTACATTTTAATAGCTCTTGTAATCAGTTAAAAGACTGTCTTCTTAACATCCCATAAGTGCTTAAAAATTAAATTAAAATAATAATTAATTAAAATAATAATGTGTTCTTTCTTATAGAAGATACAGAGGAATAATTATTGCATAAACTACAGTTTCACGACACGCAAGTGTGCCGTAAGAATGTATTGGAGGCTATTAAGGGAAATAAATTCATTTTATATTAAAATGATCTTTAGGTTAAAAGGCATTTTAATAAGCTCTGTGTTTACGATATGTAATTACAGGCTATTTATAGCATTGTGTACAATATTTATTATAATACTTAACTGTACTAGAAATTTTATTTATTAAAAATTTATTTAAGGCGACAGTTAACATTTTCAACAATTTTGTTTATTTTTTAAAATATGGTTCAAATGGTGAACAAGCTGCATTTTAATGTTCAACTAAAAGAATATTTTGAAAAATGTTTACATATTTAAATATTTAGTTTATAGTTTTAAAAAAAAATCCCCACTACTTTTTAGCTCACAGGCTCCGCCGATTCTGTATGTATGTACGTAAGTACTTATGTATGTAATGGGATAACTCATGATAAAAATATCCGAATTGCTTTAAATTTTGGATATAGGTTTATTACGATAAGACGCTTCCCTGATTAGTTTTGGGAGCTCATTGGATAAATGTAAGGGGGGGCGACGGTGTCTAATTCCCCTTTGAATTTAGATAAATACATTTTTCATGATGAATTATCAGATCCTATTCACATTTCAAATATAGGATCATTCTGATTTGGCGCCTCCATGCTTAATTTTGGATGTTCATTGGTTAAGTATAAAGGGGGAAACTAGCGATCCCACGCTTAAATTAGATAAATGGAATTTTATGCAGAATTATCTGATTTGTTTTAAATTTTGGATATAGATTATTTCTGATAAGGTGAATCTCTGAATAGTTTTGAGGGTTTAACGGTTAAATATAAAAGGAGGAATAGGGTAGAAAATGTACACCACTCTTAAATTAAATTAATGAGTTTTTGAGTAGAATTATCAGATTTACTTCACATTTTGGATATAGGTTCATTGTGATAAGGGGTATCTCTAATTAGTTTTGGGGGTTCAAAGACTATGTATAAAGGGGTGAAATTTGAAAACTAACCCCTCCCCTAATTTTTTTTTTTTTTTTTTTTTTTTTGAGGAGCATTATTTTTTCAAAAAAATAAAACTGCAATACACAATTAGTGTGAATAACCTGTCAGCTCAATGTCATCAGTTTATCTGGAAAATATTATTTTTATTTAAATATTAATATTTTTGTCCAGTATTTTTTAAAGACTTTCAAATGTGTTTTTACACAAGATTGCGCATACATTTTTAGATACATCTAATATTGCATTTAATATATATATATATATATATTTTTTTTTTTTTTTTTTTTTTTTTTTTGTGTGTGTGTGTGTGTGTGTGAGGGGGGGGGGGTGATAAACATAGTGAAAAACGACGAAATCTAACACATCTTTGTATACTTTTATTTTTAAAATAATAATAATAATAAACCTGAAGGCTAATTCCATACGTAGATTTAACACATATAATAAAGAATTTGCACGAAAAATTTTAAATCTCAATTTCAAATGCAAAAAAAAAAGTTTTAGCATTTTTAAACGGGAAAGTGGCGAAAATAAGAATATGAGCCATGCCATTGAAAATTTGTATGGGTAATTACGTTGGATGCATTAACAAAATTTACTATAACTTATGATATAATTGTCGTATGGGTAAAAATTAGGTATCGAAATATTAACAACTAAACAAACCTTCATTTAACATATAAAAAATCGATTTTTTTTTTTTTTTTTTTTGACAAATTTTGAGATAAATTGCCCCTTTAATAAGTTTACTGCCTTTGGAGCAAGAGGGGAGTTAAAACATTTATAAAACACATAAAAAAAAAAAGCATTCTATTGTCTTATTGAAATTACTGACAAATGTTTTGACAACAATTCATGTTTTTCCCCCAAAAAAACACCGTTATAATACATTTTTTTTTACTTGATTTACTTTTCTTTTCTTTTTTTTTTTTTTTTTTTTCAAAAGCTTAAGCAAAGGAATCTATTAAAATATATAATTTTTGCTATTTTTTTTTTTTTTTTTTTTTTTTTTTTTAAGAAATTGAGAACAGGAAAGAAAGAAATGAAACATTATTTAAGCTATCATTTTAGGATTTCTCAATGCATGTATAATCCTAAATTAATTAATATTTAACACTTACTTACTTGGCAAATGAATATTTTTTATATTACACTCTTCATTTTTAGCCCTTTCTAACGAAGTTGAAAAGTGCTTATGCATTCGATTTGTCTGTCCGTCTGTCCACACTCTGATTCCCATAAATAATATCAATATACTCTGATTCTCATGCAATTGAAAAAGCTTACTTAGAGTCAGTAAAGCATGTTTTGTATTGCATATGAAGTATGTACTATTAATGGTTCATTTACAGGGGCACTCAAAAATTCGATCATTTTATGGTACGTGGGGAAAAATCGTTTGGAGAGTATTGCAATGACATTACGCTATTTTAAATGTATTGAAACTGATATAATTTACTGAATTTTACTACGATCACGTTAAAACAGAGCATTCATAGCATTTTTTTTATTAATTTACCGTGACACCTAAAATAAATCGATTACAGTATTGTCTTTGTGTAAAACATACTCGAGAATGCGCTTTAAAATTTGTATGCGCTTTCAAATTTAATTAGTTTTTTGCATATTACTCTTTATATATAAATTCTATACCTCATATACAGAGCTGCTTAAAAATATTCGCATACCATTCTCCTTATTATAGGATAGTGCTGAAGAGGAATTTTCTGAAATAATGTATCTTTTAAATGAACTAAATTTTGGAATGCATGTTATTAACAGATACAAATCTACACTGTTAAAAATCTTGTTCTAGTTTGAACCAAAAAAGTTTGCTTTTTGGGGCTCAATATCTCCCAACGTAAGATGGTGAAGTCTTAAACCAAAATTTGGAGCTCCCATTGAAGCATAGTTCCAATACTTGGAACGAGGTTGAACTAGGAAGCTCCAAATGTCGGTACGAGATTTCACCATCTTATGGTGGCAGCTATTGAGCCCCAAAAAACAAACTTTTTTGGTTCAAAGTAGAACAAGATTTTTAACAGTGTATATGTCATATACAGGGCTACCAAAAAATTCGGAAAATTTTTCGATTGTAGATGGGAACAGCTGAAATTCGGTTTTGAAATGCGTTATACATTTCCATATGATGAAATGAAGCGTCATATTTTATTTTTTTAAACGATGTAGTTGTGTTAAATTATTGTGAATGTGTTGGAAAGTACTTCATAATCTATGCCTGAAGCATGATTTTTTTCTTTCTTGTTTTTAAATTATTCTTTATTCATGCGATCACTTTTTAGGTGCGTTCGTAATTATTTAAATACGTAGCACCCATAGTTGTCGTTCAGTCCGTCCGCATATAACAACGCAAAAACTACGCAACCGAATCGTTTGAAATTTAAAATATATAATTATTACATAATTTTGTCGAGTCATTTCAAATTTTATGAAAATTGGAAAGCAAATCGGATCAATTACAGGGACAATCAAAAGTATTCCGTTACATTACGGTCAATGGGGGAAAATGTGTCAAATGGATTTTAATGGTATTACACTCATTCGAACATGATAAAATTGATATGCATCTATTAAGTACATAATATAATATACATTTTGCATAATCTGTGGTGCAAAGAACATTTCTTATTGATTTACAAGGCCACACAAAAGTATTCCATTACATAATGGTATAGGGAGAATATTGTTTGGTGCGCATTTTAATTGTAATTAACTATTTGCAATTTTATGAGATTGATATATGAGAGTGACATTTTTAAAACTTCGTTATCGTACGAACGCACCGCATTGGCTACGCTTCACGTGCAATTTCCAACTTGTTCATTTTAAGTTATTTGTGCTCTTAAAATCTTAAGAAATACGCATCAATAATTTCATTAACTGAAACACTTTCTCTTTATTTTAATAATATTATATTTTCTTTTATTCATGTTTATCCTATTTTTTACATGATCTTAATTTTAGCTTTGAATTTTAATTGCATATATACTTCAACAGAAATTCTTATTTTATATTCAATGCTCAATGTAAGAAAGGATTTTTTTTTAAATTATTAAACGTATAAGAAAAACTTTTTTTTAATGGAAAAGTTTCATTTTCTGTTTAGTTTTCTAAAAATCTTTCGTATACGATTATACATGCAATTTCGTATTTTTGAGTTTCAGTGACACATGATTGCTTAGCGTTAAATTACAAGTTAAAAGAACGAAATTTTATTTCGGAATTAGGTGAAATTTTCAAATTTAAAACAAGAGAAATAACAAAACTTTTGCGTTTTGGGTGCTGTAGTTTAAAGTAATAGCTGTTTCAAGAGTTAAATGGAATACTTGGATTGCAGCCAAATTTTTAACATGCATAAATTATTTTTGATTATTCATTTTAAGTTATTCTAACATCTAACTTTTAGACTATTGCATTTTTAATACTTTCCTACATAGATGAAAAGCGTTTACGAATTCGGTTTGTCTCTCAATATTCCAGTCCGCGTAGATATAGTCCGATTTCTATGAAATTGATAGACCCGGGAGCAGAATCGGCGCAGACTCTTGGGAAGATCGGCAGACTATTTTTCAACTGTTAAAAATTTAGCAAAAATTAAAAAAATTCTGTCCTAAATCCAAAAATTCCGACATATGTATCGCGAATTTCGACAAATAGTCTTCGAAAAGAAATCAATTTCGTCATAGATCGAGGAAAACACGCGAATTTCGTATAAAAATCGCGAAAAATCGGCAAATTTCATCAAAAAATCACAAAAAGCAAATAAAAGATCGAGAAAAAAGGCAAGTTTCTTCAAAACACGCAAAAATGGCAAAATTTTCTCAATAATTGTAAAAAAACGGCAAATTTTGTCAAAAAATTACGAAAAAAAAAGCAAATTTCTTCAAAAGATCGCAAAAAACGGCAAATTTCTTCAAAAAATCTCAAAAAACGGAAAATTACTTCAAAAGTTCACGAAAAAAACGGCAGTTTTCTTTAAAAAAAAAAAAAAAAAAAAATACGAAACAACATAAAAAAAAAAAAAAATCGCGAAAAAACGGCAGCTTTCGCCGAAAGATCACGATAAATCGTTAAATTTTTTCAAAAGATCGCGAAAGAACGGCATATTTATTCAAAAGATCGCGAGAAAACAGCCGTTTTCGTCAAAAAATCGGAAAAAACGTCAAATTTTGTCAAAAAAGCGCAAAAGAAAATTAAAATTTCGTCAAAAGATAGCGAAAAATGACATCGCATGAAAAGATCATGAAAAACCAGCAATTTTTGTGAAAGGGGAGACCCCCCCCCCCTCTGTTTCGGACCATGTATGAGGTGTTAAAAATTCTGAGAACAAAGGCAACTTCTTTTTAAAAGTGTACTTTTCTTTTATGTCTATCAGAAATACTTGGGAGGTTTGAGTGCATATAATGTAATGCGAGGGATTGGTCTGCAAACTGTTTTTTAAGTTTTTATTTGCGTTGCAGACTGCAGAAAAAAATTCTGCTGCTGGGTTGATAGATATTATTGTGGTTGATAGATATTATTGTGGCATGTTTGTTATTGAAGATGAAGTTTGTGGCATTTTTGATTCATTTACAAGACCACTCAAAAGAATTCCGGTCATTGCGGTCTATGGGGAAAAATCGTTTGCAATATATTTTAATGATATTGCAGTATTTTATAAACATACTGAAATTCATATACATCACTAAGGTCAAGGTGTATTACAAGGCTCTTACAATAGAATATCGTGTGCATAGAACTTATCGTTCAAGTACAGGGACAAACTAAATTATTTGTCTATAGAAGAAAATGAGCAATAATTGAACCGGTAGAAGCTTTTGAACAATTAATAGAACTGCATTTTCATTTACGTTTTTAAATACGTCGATACGTTTTGATATAATTTTTTTAATTTATCTACTTTTTAAAAATTTATTTGATGTGTATAATTTCTGTAGATCATATACAGAGTTGCATGGAAGTTGTCAACAACGTCCGTTTATTAGCGGAAATTTTTGATTGAAAATTTTTAATTGTGATATACATTTAACTAAACTAACTAACTTTTAGCATTCTATACATACGAATCTGTAAATCATACATAGAACTTCACAAAAAATCGTATATTTTAACGGTTATTCATAGGAATAGCAGTGAAATTTTTGTTATAGCATTCTGAATGTGTTGAAAAGTGTTTAAAAATCTATGCTGTACGGATGACTTTTCATTCTTGTTTATTATTATTATCGATATATTAATAATAAACCAAAAAAAAGTTAACTTTTTTTTTAACTGACGAGGTATTTGACGTATCCATTTTTTACCAGAAAAGCAGGATAATGTTTTTGACTGTGGATAATGCACAATTCAATGTACTCTCATAAAATGGAACAGTTGTATGTATTTTAATAAAATGTAGTATCAAACTATCTGTCTTCATTCCCTAGGAATTATAGCCTATATCCAGAGTTTTCTGTATATCTTCAAAATGGTTAAGAATATCATTTTATTAAAAAGTACATTTTGAAGTGATGTGAATTTAATAATGCTCATCGCCAATCGTGTAAAATGTTAATGAATGAATGCTAAATAAATACAATTTAGAGATGAAACATAAAATCATACTGTTGTTCTATTAAGATTTGTAGTTTAAAGTTTGAGAAGATTGAATAATGTTCTTCGCCAGTTCTAACAACCCGCTTTGCAAAAAACTTAAATATGACACGCATTAATATTCCGATGAGCCCAACCCGAAAAAAGGGAAATTAGAGGCAAACAGAGTTTAAGGCCCCTGTCCATTCGCGAGCTAATGCTATTCCTATGGTGAAGCATTTTTCTAATAACTCTTTCGCATTTTGAACATTTTCAAATATATATATATATATATATATATACTTTTTTTTTATTATTATTTTTGCATTGGATAGCAGAGGTCCCCTCTCAAGATCGCTCCTTGATTAATTTTCGATTTTGGTCGCAGATGTTTTTTATAAAGTTACTTTCACTTCCAAAACCGGTTCCGAAAGTGAAAGTAACTTTATGGAATAATATACTAAAATAAAATACCAAAATCGAAAAAGTAATCAAAAAGCGATCTTGAAAGGGACTTCAGCTATCCAATACAAATAAATAAATAAATAAATAAATAAAAATTAAAAATGCCAAAATGCGAAAGAGTTATTAGAAAAATGCCTCCCCACAAGAATAGCATTAGCTTGCGAGAATTTTCGCGGGCGGGACGATTCTGAGGTGTCAATTATTCAGAGATTATTTGAATATTAAAAAATATAGATTTGTCCATTTTTTATTGAAAAAACAAAATTTGTATTAAAAAGTATAATTACATTTAATTACATGGTTTATTTTCATTTCATTTCCGGTTCTGGTTGGGTTGCGGGTTAAAGTATTGTATGTTCAGGTTGAAATATGTCCGGTTCAGATCAGTTTGCGCGTCGAGGAAAATTTTTCTGTTGGTTTTGAGTCAGTTTGCGGGTCGAGGAAATTTTTTTCTGTCGAGATCAGGTCAGGTTGTGGGTTGACATCAATTGGAATCTTTGGGCTTGTGTCGGGTACAACCCGACCCGGGCAGGATTTTAGTTCGGTTAACGTTTTCGGTAAACTTTGTATTATTATTATTATTATTATTATTATTATTATTATTATTATTACTATTATTATTATTATTAATTTAACGAATTCTTGTGCATATATATGACTGGTAGCTTAGATATTATCAATTAAATTTTGTACAAATCATGATAACAAAATTTATCAATAATATTTTCTGCTTCAGCTACTACAATCATTCGATAACTGCTAAAACAAATAACTTTTCATATAAACACTAAAAAAGAAAGACTAACAACCGATATTTAGAATTATTTTCAATCATGCTCTCTTCAAACCATCTGCTAATAACATTAATTTGCGGTAAATGTATTTCAATATTTCTTGTAAAACATGGAAGAAACGTACGGCACATATATTTTTTTCTGTTCGTATAATGTATTTAATTTCAGCAAGAACTTTATTTTTATGCATTATGGTCTAACCTAGACGACGTAAACAAAACATAATTTATGAATTCTGATTGGAGCTTTAACTAGATTCTATTAATTTATAAAGAGAATGAATGTGAATTTTGTGTATGTAGGAAGATTAGTTAAAATCAAACTTTCTTAAATAGCAATTAATAAACTAATGAATTTAGCTGTGTTAATACAACAGCTGCATGTTACTAAACTGAAAAATAATCGCATTAATTCCGCTGTTGTATCAGACTCATGGCTATTTCTATGATTAATAACGTAAAAATAATGTATAGTGTGCGTCTTGAATAACTCATCACTTTAAGGAGAATCATAAAAATGTAAGGTAAGCAATAAAAACAGCAATAGTAATTTGATAACTTTTTAGGTACGTTCGTAATTATGTAAATAGGTAGCACCTATAGTCGTCGTTCAATCCGTCTGTCTGTCTGCCCATCTGCAAATAACAGAGCAAAAATTATCCAACCGAATTGTTTGAAATTTAAAATATTAATTGCTGCATAACTTTGTCAATTCAATTCAAATTTTATGAGAATTGGGTGGATGATAATTAAAAGTATTCCGTTACACTACGGTTACATGGAGTAGAACATTATGGAAGTGTGGGTGTTAAAAAACATTTCATAAGAAAAAAAAATCACATGCCCGATTGGCGTTTTCCAAAAAACACAAAGCCTGGTCAGGTGAAAACTGGAAAAAAGTACTACTTTCGAAAGCATCGAAGTTCAAACTTTTTGGAAGTAACGGCAGACACTACGTCTGATGACCTAATAACACAATATATGATTCGACATAGGTTATTCCTACAATGAAGCATGGGGGAGGACAAGTTGTGCAGTGGGAAGAAATTTTTGTTTATAGAATCCTGGGTTTGACTTGAAGTGATCGGCGTAATATGACACAATAGATTGCTTAATAAAGTTAGAAAACGACTCATTCTCAATACTTAATCCTAATATTCATTTTAATAATCAATATCCATATTCACTTGCAACCACAGATATGCATTTTCACCCATCAAAAAATTATCAGCAAAATCATGAATAAATTGACTTTTGGTATATACTGTAGAAAACGGAACTCGAATAAAAAGAAAACGAACTGCAATTTCGCAATCTTGTATTGTATTAAAACTAATTTATATTAATATTTTATTTTATTTTAAATATTTTATCATCGAGGCTTGCTTTGTTTATTGAAATCTGTATTACTCTAATACATCATTTTATAGGGTTCCATATTTATAAAGTGAAAACGGGACCATTATAAGATAACTCCTGTGTGTGTCTGTCCGTCTATCACAACCATTTTACTCATAAACCATGGAACATGGAAATCTCAATTCGGGAGAAATAATAAAGACTAATTACCATATTTACAGATTATTAAACGTTTATAAATATATTTAGGAGGGGGTAGTGGGCTAATTAACTTACTTGAAGAAAAAAAATCTTTCTTTGTATATTGTGTGGGGGTATGTTGTGAAAGTTTCGTTACGCTGAACTCAAAAATATATTTCTTTTAATTTTAGGTATTATATTTGCAGGGATATTGTCGAAAATATAATGTAAAAATATGTCCCCGCCCATCTAATTCCGAATCTACTGAAACTAAAATTATGAAAAAGTGGAGGTTACAGATGTTACTTTAAACCTTATAGGAAAACTAAAGCGATTACTCTGTGCTGAATAGTTTTTGAGAAAAGCATATTTTTCTGTTATACACAAATTTCAATTTGTGGGCATTTAGTAGACGTGTTGAGAATCGTAGGGGGAACCTATCATAACAGAAGCATAAAAGCATTTTTGATAATAATTTTTGAAAAAAATCGTCGGTAATTAGCCGAGATATTAACCTTCAAAGACAGAGATGGTTTGAATATAAATAATGATGGGAACGGCATACTCTGCTTATCATTTGATTTTAACGCCTAAATAACAACTTTTAATAATATATTTGTATAATACAATACCTAGTAGCAGTATAAAAGCAATAAATCTCATACTGTTGCAAATATACTAATTTAATTAGAATTAATCACACAAATCAGGTTTCGTACGCATAAGAAATTAAAAAAGTATAAATACATTTTAGCACAAAGATTTTCATTTTACTTAATTTTTAATCTTTAACTACCAGTTTTTAAAAACAGAAAATCTTATGTACTGAATCGTGAAAATGTTCAAATTAAGTAAGGTAAATTTTACAATAACAAAAAACTAGAGGGAATAATGTAAAATTCTGAAAATTTTAAGTTTCAAGTATATCAGTGTTCGTCCCCAAGGGATTAATAATACGTATGTTTATTGTAGGGAGCCTACTGAGAGCAAGTAATGCTCGTTCTTAGTCTTTTTTTTTCCAACATGAGCTCAATAAGAAAATTCTGTTAGTTCCCCCACCCCACCCCACCCAACGCCTAATTTTTTATCCTTTATTTCCGGTTCCTCCATAGACTGAATACCCGTTTTAGTTCTTCCAGTCTATTATGTGACTGGGATCATGAAGCAAAAATCCCAGGCTCCTCCTAAAACAGTAAGATGTCATAGGCGTAGCCAGCCTTTTGAACGGGGGGGGGGGGGGGGTGCTCAATTTTTTTAACCTGAACATGTTGGGTACAAACAACATCTTATGTAATAAAACCTAATAAAACGGAACCCCATAAAACCTATCAAATTTCCGCTTTAGACAGTTTTTTGCGGAAGGTATAATTGTGTGGAACTTCTTTTAAAAAAGACCCTAACGCAATTTTTCATTGCGTGAAGAAGGATAAGAAGTTGCTTAAAACTAAATCTAATGGACAGGGGCGTGCGAAGAGAAAGCTGCGCCCGGGGCAAAGTTACAATTTGGCGCCCCCTCCACCCAACTTTTTCTTGTAACAGGCCAAAAATGGCGTTGGTAGTATAAACTTGGCGCCTCCTAAAGTTCCACGCCGCCCCCTACGTTCCCCCTTTCGCACGACGCTGCTAATGGATAAGAAAAAGATATATAAACATCAGGGCCGTGCTTAGGACTTTGGCGGCCCTGGGCGAAATATATTTTGGCGGCACTTTTTTCTGAAATTTTTAAATGGATATAAAATGTTATAAACTGTACAAAATATATCACAAGAGTGAAATTAGTATGAACTTTTTAACCAAAAAATTGTAAAAAAGAGGTCATAGAAATTATTACAAAAAAAAAAAAAAAAATCAAATTTCTCTTGCACATCAGAATTTATAATAAAAATTTTAAAATACCATTTTTTGGCTTTTCATGATAAATTTCCGTTCATTATAATTTATAGGTTTTAGCATCGTAAATCGCACGTAATCTATGCCTATATTATAAAGAGGTAAAGTTTGTTTATATGTAGGGGGGCTGGAACTATTAAACCGATTTCGAAAGTAATGGCACCAAAATGATGGTGTTCTTCCCTGTTCAAACATAGACTCTATCTGAGGTCGATAACAAGGGGGTTCAGACGCAAAAAACGTTCTAAAAATGTAATTTTTGCGTTAGTCAGAAGCATTCTAAAACCGTTCAAAATAGCGATTTTTAAACAATTTTGGGAAATAACGAACCGATTAAAAAAAGAATCATTTCAAGATGATGGTGACAGTCCTTGGTTCCAACATAGGCTACATTTTATGTTAGAGTCATTACTCCATAGGATGTGAAGGAGCAAAAAAAAACGATCTAAAGATGCAATTTTTGTATTACTGAAGGACCTAGATACACAAAGTTTGGCTTGTTAGTTATTTATTAGATATAAATGATCTCTAAAAGTAAAAGCGTTCCCCCAAAATACAAATTTTAAAAGGGATGAAAATGCGCAAAAGTGTTCTAAATTGCGATTTTTAATCATTCTTGGACGTACGGACCAATTTAAAAAATAATGGTGTCAAAATGATGGTGATAGTCCTTTCTCTTGCACCAACATAGGCTATATCTTATGTAGGTGTCGCTACCCCGAAAGGGGTGCAGGAGCAGGAGCAAAGAACGTTCTAAAAAAATGTGACTTTTGTGTTACTGATGGACTTAGAAACATAAATTTTGGGATGTTAATTACTTATAAAATATAAATGATTTCGAAGAACAGTTCTATAAAAATATAAAATTTTAAAAAGGTAAAAATGCGCGAAAAGCAATCTAAAAACTTTCTAAATTGAGATTTTTAAGCAATCTCGGGAAGCAACGAATCGGTTTAAAAAATGATTTCAAAATGATGGTGACAGTACTTGCTCCAACACAGACTATATCTTATGTCGATGTCGCTACCCCAAAAGATGTGCAGGAGCGAAAACCGCTCTAAAAATACGATTTGTGTGTTACTGAAGGGCCTAGAAACATGAAATTTAGCATGGTAGTTCTTTATAAGATATAAATGCTCTCTAAGACCATTTCCTAAAAATTCGAAATTTAAAAGAGATAAAAATGAGCGAAAATCGTCCTAAAAACTTTCTAAATGGCGATTTGTAAACAATCTCAACAAGTATCAAACCGATTCTGAAAGTAAATTGATGGTGATAGAAATTGTTAAAACGTAACAAACATCAACTATATTTTATGTTGGGGATGCTATCAACAGAGGGTTGCAGTTGAAAAAAATTCGAAATACCTATTGTTCTAAATTGTAAAAAGGGTCAAATAAATAAAAATGTAATAAATTAATAAAAAACTATAAACTAGAGGTTATACTATGTTTAGTTTATATCGGGCTCAGTAGAATGAAAAAAATTAAAGACTTGATGCTTGAAAATTGTGCTAATTTTACCAATTTCTAAAGGAACAGTAAAAATGTTTTATACAGAGAAGAGTTTCTCAGAAAATTTCTTTTAATTATAGTAACGATCAACAGTGCCTAGATATGTATTAACATTGAACCAGGATTACGGAAAGAATTATCACAATAGCTAAAAATATATGAATTGATATGTACTACTTTGAATTCTAACATTTTTATTTTGCTCATTTTCATTTTTTGAATTTGTTTACTAATTTAATCAATTAAAAATAGCTTATTTTCTGCACCTGTAAGAAGTTATATCAGAGAACTGTGTCGTCACTTGTCACAAATTAAATCGATGTTCTCAACAAAATCTCTCAGATAATCCCTTTGAGGAAGTCCTAATCAAAAATATATTTACAAGTTGACATTAAAATAGATTGAAAACATTGAACCGCATAAAAAGTGCGAAACGCATTTAATGACGAACATTTTGGCATATTTAAAACAATATATTTAAAACATTATATTTAAAATGATTTCAAAAAATTTACCTTTTTAATACTTTACAACAAAGTTGAAAAGTGTTTATGATTTCGGTCTGCCTGTCCGTCTGTTCGCGCTCAAACTCCAGTAAATATACTTTGATTTTTGTGAAAATTTTGATCTTTATTGACATTTACCCTAGCACGAATCTTATTTGAAGTGAAGTTTCTAGCATGATTAGTTTATTTACAAGGACAGTCAAAAGTTTACATTTACGTTATGGCCTATGGGGAAAAATCCCTTCAAATGAATTTTAAAGGGGTTATACCCAGTAAAATATATTACAATTTATATGCATTTACGATGTGCACTAAAATATGAATTCTGTAAAATATGCTTTGAAAAAAAAAAAATAGCTATTCTTCACTTATAGGGCACACAAAAGAATTCCATTACATAATGGTAAAAAGGGGAATTGTGTGCGGCATATTTTGATTATATTAAATTATTTCATACATAATAAAATTGATATACGTCGCTGAGACTTCATATAAGTTACACGATATAATCATGTATAATACGAAATGCACAGCATTTCCAGGGACACACAAAATATTTTGAAAAGTATATTCTTTCCGAAGTACTTTATATGTATCCGATGATGGCTGATGGATGGATGAAATGCATTTTAATCATGCTATGCGCTTTTAAGTTTCACTATATCTATGCATATTATATGAAGCGTATAAATACTATAGTTGATATATAGGGCTATATAAAAGAGATCGCAAACTTATATCAGAGTTTAAATGTCTAAATATCAGCGTAAATTACTTAAAGGTGGTTTTTACACTGAACTGCATTCAGTTTTTTAAGAAATATTTGTAGAATATGAATAAAATGATATACAGGGCCCCGCAAAGAATTGAATACATTGATGCCTATAAAGAATAATTTCTGAGAATATGATTTCAGTAGTTTTACGAATGTTTTAGTTTAAAATAAATTTTAGCTAAATACTCGCATGTAATAAAGGTACAAGGTAAACTACAGGGATCAACAAAAGTATTCAAGTGTATTTCCATCCATTAGTTTAAGCTGCTGAAAGAGAAATTTCAAAATGCTCGGCATTTTCTTACTAAAGAAAATTTCCTCATTATATAGTAAATGTATCAGCCGACAAATCCAATACAAGGCTGTTCAAAAGTATTGGAATACATATTTGGCTATAGACAGTAACCTTATTTCTTTAAATAATGAAATTTCGTTACAGATTTCAGGAAGTGTTTGAAAATGTTTCATAATCTATGCTTAACGCATGACTTTTCTTACTTGTTTTTTACTGTTGCTGGTTTTAAAAAAAGATCAAATAATATTTTCCACCTTTTTTTTAATTAAAAATATATCTATAAGTTGACATTAAAATAAGAAGAAAAAATTAAACAAATCAATTATTACGTATGAAACGCATTTAATGTCGAATATTACGGCATAATTAAAACAACATATTCATAATATTTTGTATTTAAAACGATTTCTTCTAGCGTCTAAAAGAAAACTTTTCTTCTAGAAGTTATTATAAAAGCCCAATAGACAACAATAATTTTCTCTTAGCTATTTTGAACAAGCTGATTTTCAAATGAATGATAGATCTTACATAATCAATCATAAAAACAGCCGCCAGGTATCGCGACATTATTCAATGCGGTAGAAAAATCCTCCTCGAACTGAAAAATCTCCCACTAAATCGTGAAGAAGAAATAAATAGAAACCAGATTACAGAAAATCGACACTGATCGAGGTGATATAATTCAATCTTTCAAAATCAGGCACTTTGTTTTAAAACAAGGCAAATTAGCGTCTTTTTAGAGCCTACAATATCAGGGCGGCAGTTGTGAACATAATCTGATGGAGGAGATAATTGTACAGTTGCATTAGAGCATTCATTATGGTACAGTTTTAGGGGGCATCGACAAACCAAAAATTTGTGCTTAAAAACGGAAACCTTCTTCTAATCGATAGTGTAATTCGTTTTAAAAAACAAGAATTTTAACCCTTTCTAATACACCAAAAATGACAGAGATCATTTTTCTACACTGTAATAAACTAAACTTCGGTATTTTAACACAATCTTTTTAGAGCATCCCAATAGATCAGATTTAATCACCAACAAAAATTTTGAAACCTTACAGTAGAAATATTTTTTACAAAATAAAATTAGTGAAAATTTCGACGAAATCTGTAAAAATTTGAGTATTTCGTCGCGGCTTCGCCCTTCAACAGAGCAGTTTTACAGTTTCCAAGAAACCAAAAGTATACTTTTACAGATAAAATCCTCTAATCTATCGTGCAACTAGTTGTAAAATGTATGAATTTTATGATAATCCTTTTAAAATACACTGGCGAACCTAAGTCACTTCGCACCTAACGGAAACGATATATTTCCTGCACTAAAAGTAACTATATCTTATGTCCGTTAACGTCCATAAACGTCCGCAGTTTAACAACGTTCGGACGGTTATATATATATATATATATCTATATATTTTACAAAATGAAATATGTGATATTTCGACAAAATCGGTAAAAATCTGAGTGCTTTCTTGCGGTTTATACTCATTTTCGGTACGCAAGGACTCTAACAATTAAATTAAGCAGCAAATAAAATGCAAAATAGCACACTTTCAATTCAATATTTTTTCACTTAAAAATATAAATTTAAACAGAACGGAGTCTTACGATATAAAATCCTACAAATTTAAGATCAGTTTAAAGATCATTCATCACGGACTCGGGTTGCGCCGGCAGGTCATCTAGATTTTTTATAAACTGCTGAAATGCAAAAACAACCCAAATTTTGGCGGCCCTGGGCAAATGTCCGGCTCGCCCCCCCTTAAGCACGGCCCTGATAAACATAGATAAAACATGATAGATATAAAATAAAGATATCCCTAAACATAAATCAGTAATTATCACAAGTTTTCATTTCAAACAGCAATGGAATACTAAAATAAATAAGCACGACTTTAGTTCCCCCCGTCATTTTGATCAAAGTAGCATTAAAATAAGTTGTAGTATGCAATTTAAAGTGAAAAATAGCTCTTATATTTTCTACTCATGAATAAATAAAATTTCCCCGTTAAAAAAAAAAAATGAGCCCGTACGAATGTCAAAATATGATCCCAAAAAACGAAATTTAGCAAACCAACAAACCAACCTCTATATTATTTTGAATTTTGCGTAGCATCATTTCTTATTTTCAGAGGAAGCACAGATTTGTACTAGAGATGAGTTCGGGCTCCATTTTTGAAACCCGCGCCCGAAACATTTTTAATACATTTCAGCCAGAGACCATCCGAGCCCGATACAAAAAGTATACAAAAATAAATAAATAAAAGATTTAATGATATTTAAAAATTGTTTCAAATGTGATATCCTATTTAAAAAAAATTCTTATAAAATTTACTATTAAATAAAAATTTAAATTCAAGCTTATGAAAAGAGCAATTTGGTATCAAATAAAAATATCCTTCATACCTAAAATGATTCCCATATTACTTGTCCTTACTTGTCCATCAAATTTTCTTCATCAAGAAGAAAATTTGATGGACATATTAAAGAAGTGTAATGAATAAATGGATAGTGTTTATAGAAATTACTATTTCTATGCTGAAGAATCAAAAAACGTTTTCAATTTCTTATTAAAAGAGCACATCTTCAGGGGTGTAGTCGTAAAAAAAATCACAGGTTACACGATCGACGCAGAGGGTATATGCTCAAGGCACAGAGTATACTCAAACTCTAGAGAGTACATCCTATGGGTTTCATGAGAAACAGAAGGTTATACGGTGTTCCTTAAAAAAAATCCAGAAGGTATACGGTGTATACCCCAATATACCCTCCACTACATCCCTGTACATTTATCTATAATCAATTCATTTCTGTTAACAATTCCCCATGACTGACGAGAACCTTAAAATCAACGCAAATTAAAACATTGATACAGTTATCTTAGGTTCCGTTGTTTTTATGGGAAAAGAAGAAACATTAATCGAATGTTTTCAATCGGAATAAGATGTAAAATATGTTTACTTACGAAGGGAAATCCTCAGCATAAGCAAAATTCATGACGAAAAATAGAAAAAAAAAATCACAATGCTGTTATCATATGAAGAATGATTATGATTCGTGCACAATCAAATAATTTGCAAACCTTAAGCACCTAGTCTGCATCAAAAACGAAGGAATCATTCTCTAACAAAATAAATAAATAAACAATTGAATTAAAAAATATCCTCTGCCTCAAACGAAAATCCAGCCAGAAGCTAATTTATTATTTATGATTATTTTGATAGGCGCCTTATCAATTAATCGTCGACGGAAATGACGGAATTTTAGACATAAATCTCCATACATCACAAATTTTCTTTTGAAGCAACAATCAACTATTGAAATATATAAAAAAAATATTTTTATTTTTCTTTCGTTTTGATCAAAATAACACTGAAATGACTTGAAAAAGAATAAATAATTTTAAAAGGAAAATAGTAGTTCTTTCAATCTCTTCTACTCATAAATGTTTTTTAATTCTCAGAAAGAATGAGCCCGAGACCCCCCCCCCCCCGGGCCCGAACACTAAAATGAAAATAGAGCCCGTGCCCGCTTCGGACCCGGGTTTGGGCTCGGGCTTTCGTGCTGGGGCTGAGCCTGTTTCATCTCTAATTTGTACAACCTTCCACCCCCCTCCGTTCTCCAGGCTAATTACATGGTGGAATTATCGTTTCACATCTGTATTCCCTTTCATTTTTTTTTTTTTTTTTTTTTTTTTTTTTTTTTTTTTTTTGCTTTTATCTAGACTTTAAATAACAAAAGCAAATATATAAATAGTACTTTCTATCCTTGTCGAGAACTTACTCATTTTTTATGGAAATATGCATGCAATAGAAAGGTGTTAAAAAAATTACATAAAGAAACGACATCAAATTGGGATTATAAAATCAACTTTTTTGATTTACTGTGATTAATACAGATTCTAGTAAATATTCTAGTTTTAAAAAAGATGAATAAAATAATTTTCGTAAAAAGAAAAAAAGAAAGAATCAAGGTCTCTTCTTTTATCACATTTCAAAACATAGACTGTTAGTTTTGATTAACTAATTGAACTAACTTTGCTCACACTTTT
Source organism: Maratus speculifer (assembly GCA_964019185.1). NCBI lineage: Eukaryota > Metazoa > Arthropoda > Arachnida > Araneae > Salticidae > Maratus > Maratus speculifer. The sequence continues at coordinate 247,100,588 of OZ025290.1, read as the reverse complement.
CTTCCTTTTTTCTTTTATAAATTTTGATTTTTTTAAATAATCAATTTTGGATCTGCGCGAGCGGCGGGGTGCCCGGGCACCCAGGGCACCCCCCCTGGCTACGCGCATAGATGTCCTTCTCTAATACATCAATATGACAAAGAAAAATTAAACTTTCAACACTATTTCAACTCAATGGAAAAGCATCAACCTTATCTTGATCTACATTCAACAAATCTTCGATGTGTCCTTTTTCTTTTTAATGCGTGAAAAGTATCTCACAATATTCCTTCTTTTCGTAACACAATACAATCCTCATTCATCAATCTGTTAGCATAAAGTATGTTGCATTGCTATATTGAATTCCATCAATAAAAAAGGATTATTTTCTTCTTTTTCCGGAATGAATTTTTCAACGGGAATTTTCAGTGCGGGTATTTTAAAGACACAGATTTGAATTTATAAGGAATAATAATGCTGGCTTACACAAAAAAGCAATAATAGAATAATAGCATTATTTCTTATTTTTTTCCTTCTTCTTCTTTACAAAAAAGATTGTATTACTTTACGTCGGCAGAAATATTTTAAAATATATCAATTTTAAACTATTATACTATGAAAAACACAGTTTTTTTCATCCTGCATTATTAATTTAAGCAGCTAAGATACTCATCAATCATTAGGAAAGCAAGAATAATACACCATTTCAGACTTAAAGTGAATTTACAAAAAAAAAAAAAAAAAAAAAAAAAAAAAAAAAAAAAAAAAACCCGAAACGATAAAAGAAAAAAAAAAACCCGAAACGATAAAAGAAAAAAAAAAAAAAACCACTGGATAACAATGTAGTATATTCAAATCCAAAATTGAATATCATCATGTATATTTTAATGAATAACTTCAAATGTGAAATTTGGCACATGTTTATAAAATAGAAGATGACATACAGCCAGCGCCGAAACTAGCCTGCTTTGCGCCCGGGGCAAACATGGATTTTGGCGCCCCCCCCCCCCCCGGCAATTTTATGAAGCAATTTAACTTATGCAGTAATTCTTTTTTTACAGTGTTGTATAATTGAAAAAAAAAACCTTTTAAAAGTAATAAAATTTAAGCAAGAAATTTTAAAAGTATGCTCTTATAGGTTTATTATTAGTTCACGGGTGTTTTCAGAAGAAACTGGAACATTAATGCTAAACCTGTGTCTGCGTTCTTATAGAATTGCTTGGTTGCATTTTAATGTATATATATTTGCTGAGGAGAGGGGGATTAGGATATTTGAAGTTAATCTCTAACCGGTATTGTGTTTGCTTTTTCTATTGTGGTTCCAGACATTTTTTTTTAATTCTAAAATTATTTTCACTTTCGATTCCACAAATAAAAATAACCTCATTAAAAAAAAAAAAAAAAAAAAAAAAAAAAAAAAAAAAAAAAAATCTGCAGCCAAAATTGAAAACACATAAACTAACACGTTAAAAATCAATCTCAGTTATCCTAAAGAAAAAAAAATTAAGTGTCCGCAAGAGATTTGAAAAAAAACGCTCACATAGATCTAACATTAGTTTGTGAGTATCTCCGCTTGATTAGCGTAGGTTCTAAATAACTCAAAAACTTCGGATTTTCTCCAGGAATAAATTTTAAATTCTGAAACCGTGAAATATCTCCATGTGCTGTCTATAGCTGTAGCCCGTTTCATCAAACTATCGATTATACTATTCTTCCTATTAGTGCTCGCGATAGGATACGTATAGCAGGTATACGATTAAACGATATACGTATATCCGTATAATACGTTTTTCTGCTATACGGATACTTTCGAATATACGTTTAAACGTATCCGGACACGTATAAGGCGTATCAACTAAACGTATATTTAAGAATACGTATATTTAATGTATACGTATATTCGCCGTACCGTATCTAATTTAAATAGCGGACTTCACCAGTCTTATGTCGCTGAATGGAGAATAATTTGGAAATCGGTAGCGTTACGACAGAAATCCGCATAGTATGCAGGCCCGTAGCTAAGGGGGCGCTATAAGCGGCTCAGCCCCCCTAGAATATTTTGAGCCCCCCCCCCCCCCCCTGGAAAAGATTCCAAGGTCACTCAATTAATTTCTGTTCCAAAAATTCAAATGAAATTCTGTTCAAAAATCTAATTTAGTTTTGAGACCCTTTCACAGTTTTGCAGAGTTACTAAATTGTATCTAAAATAAGTGTTTCAACACTCCCTCATTTTATATGTACATATGAAGTTAACATGATGTTTCATTTTGCACCAGTTATACAATCAAAATTTTCATCATCCTATACTTTTCTTAGCATAAAATGAAGTTAGTACAACAGTTTAATTAGAAACATAATACCTACAATGTGAATAGTTATTAATTTATCTTTCTGCGTCAGAAAGAGAAAAAAAAATTATGAGCCCCCCCCTACATTCTCTCGAGCCCCCCCCCCCCCCCTATGGTTCACTTCTAACTACGGCCCTGGTAGTATGCCTTATACATACGAGATCAAGCAATGAAAAGCGTATACTTTTTAAAACAGTTTGCAAAAAGTTCACAAAAGATCAGACTCCTGATTGGCTAATCTCGCTTCACTAACAGTGAAATATCTACTATCTGGATTCCAACCAAGATCTTGGTATTTCCCTTTATAAATATTTTAATCAACGTACATGTTCAGTGCAATTTACCGAAGTGACCCATGTTACCTATCGATTGTAGGGCAGTACGAAACCGAAATGTGGCACCAATGAAAACTATCCTGTTGAACTGTAGCTGACGTCACAATTCGCCTTGATTTTCATTTCATACTACCCTACAATCGGTTGGTAACATTGGTCACTTCGGTAAGTGACCGGTAAGTTACTCTAAACATACTCAATGTTTAATTATGTTTCTTCTAATTTTCATTAAATAAGTCATAAAATATTCTGGGAGGACAAAATAATTAAATTATTTAAAAAAGAAACTAATAAAAATTACCAAATATGTAAATTATTTTAAAATTCTTCCGCGGTAAGACAATTTACATATGGTGAAAAATAAAACCATTGTGTCACGTGACGCAGACACTTAGTATAAGTATCTCGTAGTGTAGAAGAACGAGCATTTATAGACGCAGTTCTGCTTAGATTACAATTAGAAATGAATAGAAAAAGCTGGGTGTGGCGGTACGCTGAGAAAAAGAATGACAGAGCCTACTGCCTGCTATGTGATGATGATATTGCTGAAAACTGGTGGAACAAAATTTATTCCACATATAGACAAAGTCATAGACAGATATTTTGTAAAAACATATTTTTCGGACTATCTTACTCTTAAAAAGTGTAAACCAGTCGAAAGATTTCTCGAATCCATTACTTTCTTCTTGTTAAGATACAAGAAAATATAAAAAAAAAACTAAGTACTGAGCCACAGCTCTTCCAAAGATTAGTTTGATTCTATCCACAAATAATGTAAGACAATTTATAATAAATAACTTAGTTTTTTGGGAAAGAAACCAAAATTTAAACTGAGAAACGTATTCAGATTTTTTAGGTACACTCCATAACAAGTAGTAGTTAAGTAAACGCATCGTAGTTTTTTAAACAGAGAATCGCGATGGGGATACTCTACCGGATATTTCTCAATGTCTGTAATCCGCAGAAAAGCATTGAAACATCAAATTTCATATCTTGAATGAAAAACGTTTAAACGTTTATACGTTTAACCGCTTGGATAAGATCCGTATATACGATGTACCGTATATGTTGTTTTGCGCAATACGTATAACCGCCGATGCCGTATTATACGTATAGTTGATCCGTATTTCGTATAATACGTATTATACGTATACGCGTATAAACGTATAATCGAGAGCACTACTTCCTATTAACTGATGTGTTTTAAAGCTTTCTTAAACCTAACGCTAACTGTCAAACTTGTAACAGTGACTTACATTACTACTACATAAAATGCTTGAATCATTACTGAGACAACGACCACAATTAGAAATATTCTAGATCAGATTTTTATTATAGAAATTAAGATTTTTTTTAATAAATGTATTTGCTTAGGGCTCTCACTATTCCGCTTTTTCGAAAACTAGTAAAGTTTAATAAAAAATTCATGATAAGAAAAATGCCTTTCCTAGTAAGTTTCTACGAAAGTTATGAAAAAGATTTTTCTTTGAAGGAAAAAAAACTGGTGTTTAAAGTACGGGCCTAGAGAGAGAGAGAAAGCATGTATTTGCTAATGAAACATTTCAAAAACAAATTTGAAATTTAATGTAGATTATAAGATTAAGATCCTTATAAGATATTGAATAACGAAATTTCTGCTGTAATTGAAGAATTGACTAAAAAAAGAAAAAAAAAATGAATGTCACAAACATAATTTTAAAAACAAATGCAATTTTCTGAGCATGAATTTATATTCAAATTAAATTTATACATTTTTTGTATTTATTTTACATAAAATAGATAATAACATTTAAAATACATATACCTTTGAAATATGATGTTAAAACTTTACTTTTCGAGCTTTTTTTGCTGCAAATACATTGATTATTTCATTATAATCAATGGTTGACGCTCGCTCATGTTCGATTGCTATTATGCTTAAATTAGAAAGCCTCTGTTGCCCCATCGTACTTCTTAAATAAGTTTTAATTTGTTTTAATTTGCTAAAACTTCTTTCGCCGGAGGCAACGGAGACAGGAAGTGTTAGAAATATTTTCAATAAGATAGTTAGATTCGGATATATTTCTTCAAGTTTGTTTTGGTAAATTAATTTTAAAATTTCTCCTGTCTTGGCAGTTTTAAAATTTTTATCTACTGCCATTGCGTGGAACTTGAAACTTTCTATCTCTTCTGCAAATTCTTCTACGTTCAAATCTTCTCTATAAATGATCGCCAGCTCTTTAGCTTTTTCCTTAATATCATTAATATTCGATTTCTCAATTTCTTCGCCATTGATAAAGCTAAATTTAGTATTAATATTTTCGAGAGCTTGGAATCGCGTATTTAATTCTTTTACGATTCTATCGACAATTTCCAATAATGATTTTCTAAATAAATCTTCTCTGGAAAATTTTGTAATTTCATCTTCACAATCTTCATCAAACATTTTCTTTTTTTTCCTTTTTCTAACATCTTTAAAATTTGCAGGTAAATTGTTATCTTCAGCCATTGTTTGGGCCTGGGAAATTGCTTCCAAAACTATATTTTCCCTCGTGGATTTGAAGAAATTCAACAATCCATAAATGTGTTTTACAGATATATCAACTGTTAGATCCTGTTTTTGAAGAATTTTGTTTATGTTATCTATTTTCTTCAGAACTCTATTCCAAAAACATAGAAAAGCGATGAATTCATAATTATTGATATGTTTCTTCACACTCATTGCTTCAATTTTTACCTCTGGAATCGACAAAGAATTGTTAGCAAATTCATCCAATGCCATGTTAATTTTGTCAAAATGTTTGAAGACAACTTCAACAGCTTTAGCTTTCGCTGACCATCTCGTTTTGCTTTGAGATTTTAAAGTAATCGGTAAAAATTGTTTTAAAATGTCCCATCTTGCAGAGGAAGCGCTGAAAAATGAGTATACAGAATGTATAGCTCCAAAAAAATTTTGTGCTTCGATAGATACCTCTGCTGCATGAGTCCCAACTAAATTTAGTGAATGTGCAGCACATGGTACAAAATATGCCAATTCATTTTTGTTCAAAATTCGAGATTGGACTCCTTTATAAATCCCTGCCATATTCGCTCCATTGTCGTAAGACTGTCCTCTGCAATTATTAATGTTTAAACCATCAGATTCTAATTTTTGAAGTATTTCATCCATTAGGCCAAGTCCTGTTTTATCTTTAACGATGAAAAAGTCTATAAAACACTCATTAATTTTGGGACCTTTTTCGTCTACTGTGACATATCTAATTATTTGTGTCATCTGCTCATTTCGACTTATGTCAGGTGTGCAATCGAATATAAGTGAGAAGTACTTTGCTTCAATTACTTCTTTTAGAATTTCTCCTCTCACTTTTCCAGCAATTACTTCAAGAATTTCATCCTGAATTTTTGGGGAAAAATATGATATCTGTCCCTTTTTATGGCGTTCAATATGTTCACGCAGAGAACTTTTGTAATGGGAAATCAATTCGATGGTATTCAGAAATTTACCACTTCTGGGATCCCCAATATGCTTTTCTTTTCCCTCTGATCCTCGTAAGGGACTTGCTTCCTTCGCTAAATACAATATTGCATCAATGATGCATCTTAATACATCTCTCCAGTTGTTTTCCTCTTTAATTATTTGTTCTTGCATTTCTTTATCGATTCCACCGATTCCTAGACTGGTTTCGAGAGTCTTCCAGCTGCAAAAACAAAGTTTATGATTTTGAGAATTTTCATGACTTGGAATTTTTTCATTTAACTTTTTCCAGTTTCGAAAGCCATCTTCTTTGACTAAAGATGACAGATTAGCTTCACAGTTACTTACCGTCTGTAAAAAAAGCCTACAAGGTAAGCAAAATAATGCATTTTTCGATGAGCTATAAACTAACCATGACCTTTTTATTTTATTCCCATTGGGTAATTTTTTGAAGAACCATTCTTTCGTCAAACTTCGAGAATCTCTCATGCTTTGACTTAAATCAGGTTCTTCTTCTCTTCCTGTTCTCATCCTGATTATGAAACATCTTTGTGAATCGGATATTTGTGTTGGCCAGGTACCGGGGTCTAAAAAATCAAAATCATTATTTTCTTGTGACGCAGAAAATGTTACATTTCTCGAATCTTCTGTTTTTTCATTGTAATTTACCTCCTCAACTTCTGTCAAAATGAGTTTATTCTCGGATTCATCAGCACATCCTAAAATGCTGGCATTTGTTTCATTTTCACCTTCCTGTGATGCATTCGAAACATTTTCTAAAATTCTGGTGCATGTTTCTTTTTTGCCTTCCTCTGATGCATTACAAACATTTTCCATATTTCTGTTGTTTATTTCATTTTCAACTTCATCTGATGCATTCGAAATATTTTCTAAAATTCTGGTACATATTTCTTTTCTGCCTTTCTCTGATGCAGTACAAACATTTTCCAAAATTCTGTTGTTTATTTGATTTTCACTTCTCTTCGATCCGTTCAAATCATTTTCAAAAATATTTACATTTATTTCATTTTCATCTGTCTCCAATCCATCTAAAATGTTTTCCTCCTGAATTTGGAGATTCTCTTGAATGCGAGATAAGTTAATTGATTCTGTTTCAAAATTCGATGCTTGAGTAGTGTCAGTAATTCCATCTAAAAAGGCAGGAAGGAGAGGGAAGTGTTAAAAAAAAGAAGGGATAAAAATAAGTCATACTTACATATATACAGGGCCTGATTAATGCATGGGCCTCCAGGGCCTTGGCCCAGGGCCCAACAATTTCAGGATTGTTGCCCCACAAATTATGTGGCTGATTTTTTTCCCTTAATCAAATACTTTTCGAATAACATTGCATTATAAAATATGAAACATAAAATTTAAATATTCTGAATGATTCAATAAAAATTTTAGAACTTTAAACCTAGGCACTTTTCACCCAAACTACTTTGTCAACTCGTCAAATAAACCTTCTTTTTTGTGAAAGTTTCGCCCAAAATGGGTAGGTAGGGGGGGGGGCAACTTTTAACAGGCCCTGGACCCAACTTCAGCTTGATCGGGCTCTGCATATATATATATATATATATATATATTTCTAAGAAGTATCTACATTCAAATAGAAATTATAAATGATTAATACAGCATAATCTCCCCAATAAAACTTGTTTTGTTGAAATATTAAAATTTTTAAGTTCTGAAGCCGAAAAAGAAAAAAAAATTAAAAATAAGTGTGCAACACATTTTGAGAAAAGATTGCGTCCGATTCCTTCCGTCGGTATAAATAGGGAGCAAAAAATCAACATTTCTCGACGTCTTACAAATAATCTACGATCCCATCATAATATCTCTATAACACTTATATTAGGTAAGTAATAAGTAATATTTCCTCTCTGGAGACTTTTAGCAAAAATCACTAAGAAGTTCAGACAGACAGCGTCTCAATTTCAAGTAATGGATAATTTAACATTTTTACAAATGTTAATTATTTTTATAAATTAATTTATCTTAATTGATAATATTTAATTAAGCATTTTCAAACTTTCAAGCTGTATACTGTTACACTGTTTAAAAGGAAAGAAAAAGCGATTTTACGGAGCTTGTACTGGCAATTGAGACGCCATAGTACAATTCACTGTTTAATGGAAAAATTCCTATGAATTCCAGAAAATTTTCTAAAAAAAACGGAAAATTTTTCGTTGAAAAACAGTGAATTGTACTGGCGTTCTGATTGATACTATATCCGTAGAATAGCCCCCTTTTTTTTTTCTCTCTGTGTAATTTAAGTTAATTCTTTAGTATGTAATAGCAGTAAACAGTACATATTTGACTGTTCTAATTTATCATATTTACAAATGAATTTCGGTTTTGTTTTAAATTTGTTTTCAAATTTTACTCTTTAATTTTTTATACAAATACAAATTTATTTTCATATCAACATGCTTTAATAATATTATGTAAATTTTCAGACAGTCTAAGTCACGCTCTGAAAAGAAAAGGGAAACAATTTTGTCCACTTTCATAGAAAAAGTAGAGTACTTTTTAAAAATGATCTTCACTTATCATCTCACTGTGATCAAAGGTATACCGCATTTCATAGGTGCAGAAATCAGTTCCTCGGTTATTTGTAACATGAATGACTGAAATTTTCACGCATAGGATTTAAAATAATTTTACAAATGTGTAAAATAAATTTGTGATTATGATCAAAGCTGAAGCTCACCTGAGAAATCTTTCGACTGATAACAAATTATCACAAGATAAATATACATGGACGCGTAGAATGAAATATAAAAAAATATTATTAAAATTAGGTATAAAATTCAAAAGAAATAAGAAAAAGAAATAACCAAAGTTTTTAATCTTTAATTTCGTTAATACCTGTAATTATAACTATATATGTATTTATATATCTACCAATCATGAATCTAGGGAAAAAAATGACAGGAAAAAAAGTTATCGGAAAAAAAGTGACATAACTACAAAAGTGGAAAAAAAGGGACGCGGAAAAAAGTGACGAGGAAAAAAAGTGACAAGGAAAAAAAGTTACCGGATAAAAGGTGAGAAGGAATTGATTTTGAGGATTCATTGATTGAGTCATTGAGTATGATTGGGGTGATGGGGGGGAGGCTCTTAATTTAGGTAAATGGGTTTTTTATGCTGAATGAACTGTTTTGGTTCAATATTTGGATATATGTTCAGACTGAAAAGACGCTTGCCTGATTAGTTTTGGTAATGCATGAATACCCCCCCCCCTAATCTGCCCTAAATTAGATAAATCGGTTTTTATGCAGAATTTTCCGATGTATTTCTAATTTTTAAATATAGGTTCTTTCTGATAAGGTAAATCCCTGAATAGTTTTAAGTGTTTAATGGATAATAATAACATTATATATTACAATATATACAATATATATTTTTATATATAATAATTAAAATATTAAGTTAATAATTATAAATAAATATTATGATAAGTAAATTATGAAACCAATAGTTATTATTAAATAATAAATAATTTATAATAAGTTAAAAATGAATTAATAATACATAAATGTAAATAAAATATGTAATTAAATATAAATAAAATTATAAATAAATGTATAAACAAATATAATTAAATATGAAAAATTATGCTGATTATCAAAAATTCATTTAAAAAGTGATAATATTTTATTATCCGCCATTACTTACACTATTGTCATGTACCTCCATCAAACTCGCTACGTATCATTATAATAGTGCTAGTACATGACAATAGTGTCAGTAATAGCGGATAATAAAATATTAACTTTTTAAACAAATTCTTGTTAATGAGTCTAATTTTTAATACTTAATTTAGTTTATTTATACAATTATTTTTATTAATTTTCTATCACTTATATTACCATTTTAAAAATCAATACTTGTTAATGAAACTAATTTTGAATATTTAATTTTATTTATTTGTATATTTATAATAATTGATTCATTATGAATTAATAAAATATTATCAATTTTTAAACAATTCTTGCTGAGGAAATTAATTATTAATATTTTTTATATTTATTTATACATTCATTTTAATTGATTTACTAGAGTTAATAGAATTATTATCATTTTTTAAATAGATATTGCTAATCAGTATAACTTTTAATATTTAATTATATTTATACATTTATTTTTAATTTTTTTATATTTAATTTGCATTATTTATTAATAATAATAATAATTATTATTATTTATTATATTGTATATATTATATAAATGTAAAATTATAAAAAGAAACATTGATAGGTAATGTAATAATTATTATTATTATATAATATTTATTTTACATAATTGAAATTATTAAAAATCCTATTATAAAAAATAATTTTAAAAAATGTGTACATAAAATATAGATTCGGAGTTTGTAGACGGGCCGCCCCCCCCCCCCCCACCACACACACACAAATTGTAGAGGAACAAAAAATAAATATTCATAAAATCTATTTATATAATTTAAGAGGAGTTATCCCTCTCCTTTATATTTAGCCATTAAACTTCATAAACGATTCACAGATTATATCAGAAAGAACCTACATCCAAAATACAAAATTTAAAGCAAAATCAATAATTTTGCATAAAAAACCCATTTATCAAATTTAAGGGGAAGATAATCGACCCTCTCCCCTTTTAATTTGCAAAAAAAACTCTATAAATAATTAGCGATACTCCTAATCACAATGAACCTATATCCAAAATTTGCAGCAAATCGTGCAATTCTGTGTAAAAAGCCATTTATTTAATATAAGAGGGGTTATCCCTCGTCCCTCTTTATACTCAGCCATTAAACCCTTAAAACTATTCAGGGAATCACCTTATAAGAAAGAACCTATGTTTTAAATTTTAATACCATTGGAAAATTCTGCATAAAAACTAATTTTTTTAATTTGAGCGGGGGATAATCGCCCGTCTACTCCATTTATACATAGCAAAAAAAGAAAAAAATCTTAACTAATCACAGATAAGCCTTATAGTAATGAACGTATATCAAAAATTCGAAGCAAATCGGACAATTCTGCGTAAAAAGCTATTTATTTAATTTTAGAGAGATTATCCCCGTCCCCTCTCTATATTTACCGATTGAACCCTTAAAATTATTCAGCGATTTACTTTATCAGAAAGAACCTATATCCAAATTTTGAAATACATTTTGTAATTTTGCATAAAATACAATTTATCTAATTTAGGGGGGGGGGGATAATCATCACCCTTTTTTATCTATTTTATTATTTATAATATTTAACCCATTTATCTAATTTAGAGAGGATTGGGGGGAGGGGTGATCGTTCATTCCCATAACTATTCAGGCAATCATCTTTTTATTATGAACGTGCATTCAAAAATTTAACCAAAATGGTTAATTCAGCATGAAAAACCGATTTACCTAATTGATCAGCCTTCACCCTCCCCCCCCCCCCCCCCCCCCGATCAATGAATCTCCAAAATCTATTTCTTGTCACTTTTTTTCCGGTAACTTTTTTTCCGTGTCCCTTTTTTCCCGGTAATTTTTTTTTTCCGTGTCACTTTTTTCCGCTTTTGTAGTTTGTGTCACTTTTTTTCCGGTCATTTTTTTTCCGTTTACCACCAATCATACCAGGTATTATAACAGTTTTAAAAAATGGGATTGTTTCTACGTGCTTTTCTTGAAAAAAAAAAATTAAAAAACTGGTATAAAGCATAAATAATACAGAAAATTATTAGTATTTAAGGTTTATTTTAAAAATCATGCTTAATTTCCTGACTGCAATTTATGTTGTTCCAAAAAAATCCATTGTAATAGGTTAATTTGGTGAGGGTCCCGATTATAGAAAACTCACATCAGTGATTTATGCTTAATATAAAAAGCACAAACTAGTGAAAATTTATTACAACAATTATGATTTTTGTTATTTTTAAAAGATATGCCTGCAGAAATAATCATTATTTAACTATCTAGTATCTATCGAAGACTTAAAATTTTGTTTTCACAACATATAAGGTAAAATCATATTAAATTTAATATTAAGCTATTAATTGATTTATTATTTTAAAAATCAATATTTTACAATTTTTTCAATATTAATATTTATGCATGTATACTTTTATATTATCACATATGTACTTTAATTTATCCATGTAATGTACGGGTACGGATAACACACTGCCAAGTTTGGATTTAAGACAAATCTGCAGTTTTTGTCAGAAATTAAAAGCGTACTTTCTGACTTATTTACAAAATAATTATTATTAATACAAACATAAAAATAAAATTGCAGTATATTTATTAAGCCCTATAAAGTAGAATATAGTTTTTGGGTTTTCTAAGAAACTCCAATTTCTGACATTTTTTAAAAATAACATCAAAGTTTATCTTTAGATTTCTGAATTCGAAGGCTGAAAATAGCAAGATGGATCTCTTAATAATCCGCTTTAAATCAAGCTACTTCGAATTAGGATAAAAGTTTTTAGGATATAATTTTTTTTCGATAGGTTATTAATTTACTAAAGTAAAGGTTATTTATTAACTATCAGGGTGGCGAGTGGTTAGATAAAAACACAATCAATATAGATGATAATAACCAGTATTTTGTTAAAGATAAATTCAGTTTATATTATCTCTTTACATTATTTCAAGTACTTTCTGTAAGAAATTACTGGTAGTTTTCTCTTTTCTTGACTGTGTTTTTCCCGGTTTTCCCTGACCACTCGCCATTAATTAATTTACAATTCTGTATTTTCTTACCTTCTGTTTCATTTTCGTCCTTCTGAAGCCAGACTTTCAGGAATTTAGAAGCATGATTTGCATCGACACATCTCTTCTTACGCAGTTTTCGATAAAAATTGCCGGATTTTTTATTCTTACTTTTGCGTGAGTCATTCATATTCATTCCTCATAAATTAAAAATAAAATAATAAAAACAACAAAATTCATCCAACGAGCACAATTCCATAAATGAAAATGACCAGATCAGAGCTAACCAAGCAGGGCCGGTGAGAGGAGGGGGGGGGGGGGGCACAGGAGACAACTGCCCAGGGGCCCGGGTCCAAAGGGGTCCGGTTTCGAATGGAAAAATTACTGAAATTTCATAATGATCCTAATCTTAATTTGGTCGCTCTTTTTTCCCTTTACCAGCTGAAAAACATTTCCCAGAATAGTAATTAAAGTTTTCCAACGAAGTACAGAAAATCTCCCATTTAGACTTCCCCTAGAGTCCGGTAAAAGGTGTGATATAGTTGATAGTGTTACAAATATTCGGAAACTTCCTGTTTTCTCAGACCGCGGACCACCGTGCTTGCCTTTAGACAAAAAAGTGTCGTTCAATGCGACCCTCATATCTCATTCATTGCAACCCCGATGTCACATTGGGCATTGTATTGGTACTAAGGCGTTAATTGATACCAGGCTGTAGGTTTCGTTTAAGTAATTACTTTAGCTAAAATATTACTGTGCAAGTGACAGGGACATACATACTGGGTGATAGGCGATACAGTTGTATTCAGGACCTAGGCTGAAAAGAGCATTGTGAGGACCGATTTTGTGTTAAATACATGCATACATTATATACAGAATATATCTTAGGGCCCATCTCATCTTTTTTCCGAGCCCGTAGCTTTTTTCTTCTAAACCTGATGAGCAAACTTAAATTAAAACCATTAATATGAAAAAAAAAAAAGAAACAAAAGGAAAAAGGGAAAGAAAAATTTTGAAAACAGAAATACGTTAATATATTTTTATTACTATATTTTAAAATATCAAACTCACTTATAACTTCATTAGGTACGAGATTTAGTATACTAATAAAATATCAAACTCACTTATAACTTCATTAGGTACGAGATTTAGTATACTAAAAATTGTAAATAATATTCAAAATCCACTATCTTCTCTCAAAATTGCTAGTTCCTAGCCGACCTCTCTCAAAATCAGTATCAATGCAGGGGCATGCGGGGCAATTACTCCGGGCCCCCCCGGCTTGAGGGGGCCCCCTAAGGACAGATATAAATTTATGTTTTTCATTAAAAGAGTATCAAATAATAAAAAATGGCCAAAAGTGACCAATTTTTTTTTTTTTTTTTTTTTTTTTTTTTTTTTAAAGGGGCTTTGTTTTCTTATCTCCTCTGTTTCCGTGCCCCTTAAGGGTGTATTTCGATCCAAACTGCTTATTTTCCAATTTATTTTTGAATTTATTTTTGCTCTCAAACAAGTTTCATGCTTCTACTTTTAAAAATGTGTCTGAAATTGTATCGGAAAATTTCGAGCTGTTGAAGGTGAAAAATCGTTTTTTCGGATACACCCTTAAGGACTCACATTTATCCTTATATTCCTGTAACTGAAAAAAAACTTGTGTTCTGTAGTTTCTTAAAGTTACTTTCTTCTGCTATTACATATATAGATGTGAAAAGTACTTGGTATGAAATTTATGAACGCATACAATAGGTATGAATTTATATTTTAGTCACTACAGTAAAATTTATGAAAAATTTTAAAACAGAAGCCGCCCCCTCCCCCTAATAATGTTTGCCCAAGGGCCCCCGACTGTCAAAGTCGGGCCCTGTGTATACCTGTAAAAGAGGACATACTCCCTATTAACCCATTTCTTTTGTGTATTCTGCAACCGCTGTTTCAGACTTTCAGATCCCCCATGTGTGTAATGCACGAACATGTGTGACTATTATAACTGTTGAATGTTTATTTTATTTGTATTATATCAACCTAAGGCTCACACAAAATTTTATTAAAATCTGTCCAGTAGTCCAGTAGTTCAGGAGATCGTTGATCAAACAGGAAAATTCTCTTAATTTCTTACACCAGTGTATTTCTGGGCGAGGATTTTCTCTTTACCCCAACAAATGATGATACATTCATTTTTTTTTTTTTTTTTTTTTTTTTTTTTAAATTACTAAATATCTTATTCTGCGTATTTTCAATTCTTTTGTTTTTAGTATTATGAGAAGTCATCCAAGTTCGCCTCCTGGTCGGATGAAAAAATCATTTCGGGCAATAAAGGGGGGGGGGTGCTTTACTGGCCATGACGCTCCGTGCAATATTTTTTACTATACCACTAGAAATGCTTATATATATATATATATATATATATATATATATATATATATATATATATATATTAAGGGTGTATTTTGTTGACAAATTGTCTTACTTAGAAAGTACAGAAGGTGCCGTGATTGGCAATTCTTTGATAAATGCAGAAAATATTGCAAAAAAAGCAATCAAAAACGGCAATTTGAACCGATTTTTCCGAAGCGGGACATTTGTGGACAAAAAAAGGGTCATATTTAGAAAATAATTGTTTATAAATCAAATTCTAATGATTCGAGCGTAAAATGACACTATACAGCACCTTATACGTCTCTTCAGAAATGCTCTCAGCAGGTTTCATGTTTCTACTTTTAAAAATGTGTCTGAAATTATATCGGGAAATTTCGAGCTGTTGAGGGTGGAAAAGCGTTTTTTCGAATACATCCTTAAAGGATGTTTAGCAAAGAATTTTCCTTTGCTGCGCATTCCCCCTTCCGTTTGTTTTTATTGTCCTGGAAACCTGACTTCGTATGGTCCATGGGAAGATGAAAATAAAGAAAGGAAACACAACACTGCACAGGGAGGGGGGGAGGTGGAGCCTTTATGGAGTTTTTTTTATCTAATAGAAAAGTCGGGCGGAGTAGTCATTTGGTATTTATTCGTACACGACACAGTTCAAAGTTCAAAAAATAGACTAACCTTGAAATAAAATACGGTGGTGATTTTCCTATACAAAAAGAGAGACATGATAAAAGGCATGATACATTTGGAATAGGAGGAGAAAATAGCCTAAAAAACAGCTTTGTTTTTCTTATTCATTTGCAGTTTTGTTTTGTAGATGATTTTCTTTTTCGAATTTTTTTATCTATTTGCAAATTTTAATGCATTTTTGTTCAGGTTTCTTTTTAAATTTTCCGACTGCGCAAAACATAAAAAAAATATCGTACATATATGCATTCATCATACCAAACAAATCTTAATTTGGCGCCCCCTTCACCTTCTGTTCTGGTGGCGCCCGGGGCACGTGCCCCCTCTGCCCCCCCCTAGTTTCGGCCCTGCATACAGCTATAACATTCATCTCAAAAAGTGTAGAGCTAACGTACTGTAATTGGATTCGTAGTCAAGATTAGCATAAAAATTTAACGAGTTTTACTGCAATGTAATTGCAAGTGTATGTATGTTATGTTAGTCAGTGGCGCAGCCAGATTTCTGTTCTAGGGGGAGGTTGAAGTTTTGATAAAGAAGATTGCCGGTTACCTGAATCGCCGGTTAATAGAATCAGTACTAATTAGAATATTAACTGTATACTACTTAAACTCAAAGACAGGCCTGGACTGGCTTCTTTGGGGGCCCTCGGCTAGAGATTGAAAAGGGGCCCCTTACGGGAAATTTAGCGAAAACAGAATGTTATATTTTATTTTTTAATTTAGGCTTGGATGGCAAAAAACCACATTTAGGCTATTTTGTCACTTGGAAAATAGTTGAGTAAAATGTAAGTTTTTTAATGTTGTTAACTTACTTTCACAATATATATTTATATTATTTTTATACACCATACCTAAACTAATTCCATGCTAGAAAAAAAAAATAAGAATTATTCATTATAAGCGATTATTACTTAAAAATGAGCATGAGGTTTATTTTTAGTTTTCGGCAATCAAATGACTGTGTCGAAGTCATAATAATCTAAATCCTACTGTGATACCTAAGTAAATATTAAAAGTGATATAATAATAATAAAAAGAAAAGTGGGTACGTGTGACCGCAGATCACTCAGAGTATTTCCTTTAATATATCTTTCGAAACAACTTATCTTTTAATTAATAAATCAAATTGTTGATTTATAATTATTAAATTCTTACATAGATGGTAGCATCAGTAAATTTAAAGTAAAAAGAAGTTATTTATTTTAATTAAATTAAAAATGTTCAAATTAAATTATTTAAATAAATTTCAAAATGCAAAATTCTTAAAAATTGCGAAATAAAAAGAAAAATAACGGAGGTATAAATAAAATTTTACATTAAAAAAAAAAAAAAAAAAAAAAAAAAAAAGTTTAAACGAAATTTAAAATGCTGAATCATTAATAAACCTCTCGTTTTTAAAATAGAAAGAAAATTGTAATTAAATATACATATATATATATATATATGATATTAGTGATAAAAAAATAATATAAACCCTTAAATCGGCAAAAAGTACCATTTTTTTTAAATTTTCTATAGTACTAGGGAACTGCAAGAAGTGTAAGTCACCGATTTTGACGAAAGCGATATCGTTGGAAAGATCTCATTGTGAGGAGTAAAAAACTCAATGGAACTGATGAGCCGTTTTCAAGATATCCGGCAATTTATGTCACGTAGCTAGTGAACACTTACTGGAAAACCGCAAAAAATTTTCGTCTCGATTTTAACGAAAATGGTATCACTGAAAAGATATTATCGAGAGGATTAAAAAATTCAACGGAATCACCCGGCAGAAATGAAACGTTTCAAAATATCCGACGATTTATATCAAGTAGCTAATGCACACTTACTAGGAAACTGCATTAAGTTACATAAATTGTCGAATATCTCGAAAACGACTCATTTCCGAAGGGTAGCTCCATTGAGTTTTTTACTTCTCAAAATGATACCTTTCCAACAACATAATTTTCGTCTAAATCGACAACAATTTTTTGCGGTCCTCTGTTAAATGTGCACTAGCCCAGTATGTACTAGCTACATGGCTTAACCCTCTCGTGCATACGAACCTCATATGAGGTCGTGTAATTATTGCATTATTAAGCAAAAAACTTTTTTGTATTTATATATAGAGATTTGATTGGTGGACAGATAATTGCCGGAATGCAGTACAATAATAAAATTATTTTAAACAGAATTCGCATTTATCACAAAAAAGGATTTTTAGTGAATAATGCAAAATACTACCTACCATCATGCTGAATATTATGCTATTATATGGGTCTTTTAATATAATATTACAGAACATTGAACCTACTATTTGTTGTAGAGGTTTGCATGGGCCCGGGTTTGGCCCGAGACCCGTATCTTATCCGGTCTGCATGCCTGTCAGGCAAAGAAATTTAGCGGAAGTGCTGGGCCAATTAAAAAAAAAAAGGAACCTGCCAATTCGGATAAAAACTTAAACAAAGACGATAAAATATGATCCGCTTTCATTGAATGACTTTCGCCAGAATGAGTATAAATGTGCATCACGAGCCGATGCTAGTTTGACACCACCCAAACAAAAAGCGCGGGCATCGGACAGTTACGTGATATCAGAGGCAGGGTTTAACTTTTTCAGCAGACTCATACATAAGGCCGTGATCAAGTGTGCACTTTTTTTCTACGTAGGTAGAGTCGGGCCAGAACTGGACTTAAATGTTCTCAGAATGTCTGAGGCAGTTACTATGTTTTTTTAAAATATTAATAGCGATAATAAACTTCTGTTAATGGAATCTTTGGAAGTAAAACTTAGGGTGGTTTTCAATCCGCTTCTCAACATCGCGAAACTTTCTGACTAATTTTAACTGTAAGTGCATAAAATTGACATGCGTGACTATTAAAGGATTTGGTAATAGAATAATATTTCCATTTTTGGGAAATAAATTATCAAATGCTAAGAGATTTTTGTCACGTGACTGAAAGTTTTCCCCATTTTCAATGATATCGCTTCCAAAAGTTCAACTCAAAATGCTAACTTTGACAACATTTCTAAAAGATACAATGTCTTTATCAAGAAATGGAAGACACCATTCGATTACATATGTTCTGAATAAGAAAAACAGCAAAACTTAGCCATTTCCGAAGAAAATGAAGTTAAAAATGTGTCAGGAACTAACTTATTTGGATTTGAAAGAAGCTCTAATAAATGTCAGAGAAATACTGTCCCAAATATATTTTTTATATACATCTTCAAAAGTTAATCATGTTTTTACCGTCTTTTTTTTTTTCTTTCTTTAAATCTAAAACTACATTCATTTTATAATGAATCTTTATTTGAATGTTCAGAAATCTAGGCTTCTAAGTAATCATTAATGTTATTATTGTGTATTTTCTATCTTGAGAAAATATCGTTATTTTAAAGTATAGTTTTAAAATATAAAATATTTCATAAATGTCTATGCAGTATTCTTTAAAAGAATCTTAATTGTATGTTAAGAAAAACTAATTTTCTTTGTGCAAATCGAGTGAAATCCGGATGTTTAAAAATTTTCTCATTTTTTTTCTTTCCTCTTCGTACTGTCGCTTTCGTACGCTTTCGTTCACTTCATGTTGACCACACTGTGAAACTGCACTAGTTACAACCATACTATACGAGATTGGCAAGTGAACGTCGCGATGCACTCTGAATCTGATTCTATGAGTACTGCAGAAAGGGCGATGTAATCAGTCAACAGCCCTATACCGTCTGTCCAATGACATGACACGACGAAACTATATAAATTACCATGAAAAACTATCAATTGTTTAAAATTTATTGTAAACGCATATTATTATTAGAAAATACTCAATTTTTTCTTATGTAAGTAGTAATTATAAAATCGTATATTCCTTTTTTGAGTTGTACTTCCGGGGCCCCTTTGGACCTGGGGCCCTCGGCGATCGCCGACCAGCCGACCTGGCCAGTCCGGGCCCGCTCAAAGAGCATCTGTGTGGCAGGAAATCATCATTTTTTTTTAGCATAACACGTTTCAGAAAAGTGATTTAGTTCAAATAACCAATTTTTACTTAACTAATCCACGTAATAGGCACTTTCGCAGTTTTAAGTAGAACTTTCGCCATTTAGTTGAATTACTTTATTAAATGAAATCTGATTCAATAAAGCGGCGGATTCCAAGCGGCGGATTCCAAGCGGCAAGCGTTCTTGCGGCAAGAACGTTTAAATAATAAGTTTGGTTTTGATTCATATAAGTGGCAATTATATCGATTTTTCTTAGGGAGAGGTTTTAACCCCAAAACTAACACCTTGGCTGCGCCACTGATGTTAGTTACAAGAATGATTATAACAATGACAATAATTAAACGCAAATCTTGGTCTCTAAAATCGATTATCCACGTATGAAAAATTCTCCTAAAACACTGAACAAGCAATGTCTTCTATCTAGTGACGAGTACCAAACTGAATAAGCATATTTTTTATAATGAGCATTTTGCTTATTAAATTTGTTGCAATTCCGTGTCGCGATATAGCGATCATGAAATCATTAAAAAAAAAAAAAAAAGACATTGCAGCGCATCTAACCAACAACATAACGCCAAAATCTAATTAGCACCGATTTATGTCAAAATATAATTGAACATAAGCTTGTCGAAATGCTATGACGGAGATATCGGGATATATCGATTATAGAAATAATGAAAAATGTGGTTTAACAACGGAATTTCTTGGACAGCCAAATGCCAAATGCTTAAGCTATATTAAAAATTAAAATTTAATGAGCACTTCCTTTTGTTTAATTGTTAGGGCACTAACATCTTCAAATATTCTTATTCAAAAATATTTGTAACGAAAAAGCACAGAATTTAACAGCTATGTTACAGGAATGTTTTATTTAAAACTCGACAATTTCTTTCGAAATGCCTTTAAAATATTAATAAATTTATATTGCTATTTGGCATTTTAATTTAATCTTTTTCTTGTTCGTGTTTAACAAAAAATGTTATTGCGTGTTCCATGTGGCTATCATATCTTCTTTTTAGATTATTTATTTATTAATACAAAACGTAAATATAATACATTCATTAAAAGTGTTTTGCAAAATTGGCAGTTATGAGATTCTTTATATAATACATTTAATAATTACATTAATTAAAAAAATATTGTATTTTAATTGTATAAATTCTTATTTAAAAAAAATCCCTGATGACTAGGCCTACAGATGGAGATAGATTTCGAAGCTAGGTACAATTTCACCAACAAAACCAAATCAAGATTAGAGATAAACCAAGTTTCATCACTAAAAATGAGCTCTAGGTACCTAAATTTTTGTGAAAATTCTAATACACACGCATATATACCGGGTGAGTCATAAATATCGAAACAATAGGCTATCTCCTTAAATATTGCTCCTAGACCCATACTTCCAATTGCAAAGTTTCATCAAAAAAGGTAAATTTTTTGATAAGATAAGTTGCAAATCCATGGGGGGTCTATTTTAAAAAATACGAAAATTAAATTTTTATACGACCCCCAGAGAATAAAACTTCCAATTAGAAAATTTTTCCTTATCCTCTTCTGAATCGAACAAAAAAAAAATTCATCTCGATATCTGCAAATCCCTGGATGATATTAAAATCCAAAATTTTTCAAAATTCGTGACTTACACCACTTTAGCATACATCTGAGTGCAGCGATATCAGTTCATTTGAAATACAATTTAGGGATCGACCATTAATTTACGCATTGTTAAATGTAGACCAAGACAATACTTTAATTTTTAAATATAAAATAAAAGCATATAGCTTTTTGCTTTAAACTTCCTTGACATATGCTAGATGTCTGCAATATCTCGAGCTTGGCGTCAGGCTCGTAATTGGCACGACCCATTGGCCGGACCGTCTTATTAAAAGTGTTATTAAATTAAGTGATATTAATTAAACTCTCATTAACCGTGTCTTTAAAACTTATTGCCGCAGGCAATAAGATTAGTAAAAATAGTAATAGCGATAATGACCATTCTATTAACTGGATCATATTGGAATATATTTTAATGTTATTGTACATTTTAATGTTAATTGAAATATATTTTAATAAATTACTTAGAATTTTTTTCAAAAATCCAGTTTGTACTATTCAGCTTCAAAATTTATGTGGTTTTAAACATATTTTTACTTTTTTCTATCTTTACAAGAGAAAAGTATTGGATTCATGAAAATTTTGAATTCCGGTTTTCGACGGATTCACACGTTTTAGGGCTCAGAGATACCGAAAAACATGTTTTTACAAAATGTCTGTCAGTGAGTCACTGCTTCTGTATCTCTGTATATGATATACATTTTGTGAGCGCGCTATCTCAAGAACTAATACACAAAATTTAATAAAAAATTATATTTACTTAGTTCTTGATATACATTGATGCTGATTAGTTTTTGGTGTGAATCGCTTAACAGGTGACTGAAGGCTTTTGTGCGATTTCCGCGATCGCTGTATCTCCAGAATGCAAGGAATATCATCAATCTTCAGATTCAGTTATTCCTTGACATGAATTGATGTTATTTATATTTTGTTGTATATGGCTCCGCGAGAGGCGCTGCAACACTGAATTTGTTACGATTTCTGCAATAGCTCTACTTTAAGAACTAATTCAGGAATTTCCATAAAAAGTCAGATGCAGTTACTTCTTGACATGAATTGGTTTTGTTTACGTTTTTGTATCAATCATCTTTCGGATGGCGTTTTCATAATGAATTTTGTATAGTTTACACGATTTCAGTGATATCAAGTACTAATGCATGGAATTTCGTATCTTTAGAGTCCTCCGATTGCTACATCCGAGTAGTTTATTTATTCCAAACGGCATTAAAAAAATATTTATTCGAATGTTAAAGTCGAAGAGTATAACGTTTCTGTTGCGTATTTTTTTTTATGCTAAGCTCCCACTAATATTTCATTCTAAGTGTATTTAATTGATCAAGGTTTAATGTGTTCGAATCAAACATCATTTAAGAAATTCAATTGAATAATTTCAACTTAAAACGTTTAAATGAAATATGCCGAAGATTCATTAAACACCTGTTCTTGTTTTAAAAAGGTAACTGATTCGCAAGTTAACGCAAGTTAAACAAAATTTAAAATGTATTTGTATTTGAACTGAAAACTGTATGTTAAACTCTAAAAAATGGAAAAAAAAAAAAAAGCGCAGCGGCCTTTCAGTCCGCTTACAGCGGTTAACACGTTAAGGATTGTTTTTTTTTTTAATTATTATTCCGGCCAATTATCTGCAATAGGAAATACAGGGCTCGAAAAAATGGTTCGGAAAATTTCGAACGGTTAGGCCGATGGTTGCGATTGGGTTCGAACCCAGTACCTACCGTCTACCAGTTTGGAAGCCCGTAATTAGAGGCATCTTTTACGCATCGTGTAGTGGCAATTTTAACAAGAAAAATATGAAGTTGACAGGGATAAAACAATGAAAAAAATTGAAGTCGGCGAGATAAAAAAATTAAGTTTAAATAAGCTGACTCATTTAAATAGTAATTAAAGAAGGCGAAAATGGCAAAACTTAAACAAAATCTGAAATCGAAACTATACAAGAAGGAGTTAATCACCTAGACACTTTTAACCCCTTAACGCGCAGTGTTGCCGGGTCGGCAACACCTAAAGTTCCCCCTTTTTAGAGACACAAAAACTCCGTGAATATTTCAAAAACTATTCTCATGGCTACTTTAAATCTTTCTTATGAGTTCTAGATGGTAGCATCACAGAGATAAAACTCTACTGTTTTTAAATAATAGATCAAATGGTTTACTGTAATACGCGCTTCATAGCAATGCTCTTCTCACTGCGCTTATCAATGCTTTACTTATGGGAGGTTACCACTTCGGCAACAGCTGTATAATTAAAATGGTTTGTGAAATCTTTACAAAACAATACCTGTGTATTCCTCTAGGCCTAAATAGATTGCCTAATTTTCTTTTCTTTTAAATTGCAACTTTAAAGAGTAGTGCGCCGGAAAGGGTTAAAAAAGCATTTAAACGTTAGGAGCCAATCTTTGTTTAAAACTAAATGCACTTTTCTTCATCAGATGTTTTTATTTCAGTATTTCTCATTTTTAAACTTACATCATAAGTCAGTAACCGTTGGTTACGGTAACAATTCAATAGTTTTTTAACACCTCAATTTAAAAAAAAAAAAAAAAAAAAAAAAAAAAAAAATTGCCGAAAGATGTTTTTACCTCAGAAAATTTACTTTTAAAAATATGATTTGTTCACAAAAAATTGCATCTTTTTTTAAATTGCTATTTTAAATACTTTTATTTTTTAAAAATATTATTTAAAATGCTGAATCAAATTGAAAATTAAACATTTCCATTTAATTAAAAGAAAAAAATTCAACGCGACAAATAATATTTTGAGTTATGACAATTTTAATTTACTCTAAATTTTTTGAAAAAAAAATATTAAGAAAGCTTATGATGTGATAGTGCTTACAAATTATGTGGTTAACCATCACAAAACATTCAAAATTCAAACTCTATAAATAAATAAATAAAATAAATGTTTCCTGGACAACATACAGCAACATTGTTTCTTCAATTACACGCTTTTCAATTTGTGTCTGATCCCTTGAAACCTCACGATTTATTAAAATTGTCATAACTCTCTGAGTTTTGGAGATATCAAGATGGAATTTTTTTTGTTCAATTCAGGAATGGATAAGGAAATTTTTTCTAATTGGAAGTTTTATCCTCTGGGGGCCGTATAAAAATTTAATTTTTGTATTTTTTAAAATATACCCCCCATGGAGTTGCAACTTATCTTATCAAAAAATTTACCTATTTTGGTGAAACTTTGCAATTGGAAGTATGGGTCTAGGGGCAATATTTAAGGAGATAACCTATTGTTTCGATATTTATGACTCACCCTGTATATGGAATAGATTTAAAAATGTCCAAAGCAAAAACAGAGAACTTCGAAATAGAGGTCTGCACGGGCCGAAATTTCAAGGCCGGATCCCGGCCCGAAAGTTAAAATTTTGGCCCGAGTCCGGCCCGGCCCGAACGAAAGAAATATTGGTCCGGTCCGGCCCGGCCCGAAAACAGCCCGGCTCGGGTGAATTTCTAAGAACATTGATCTTTACTCTAACGGAAGTATTCAGACCAAAAAAACTTAGTCTATTTTTTTTCTTCTTCTTCTTTCATGTTTATAATCTCTATTTATGCTAAAGTGCCATAGGCTGCGATATTTAAGCTTTTAATGGACTTTTGTTTTTTGTATGTAAATGCTTCAGTTACCATTAGTATTATTAATACATAAAAAAAATTCTAAAAAATGGTATATGGTAAAAGTAAAACCTTCTAAGACATTGGGAAAGAAAAAAATACGTTTCCTTCTTAGCAGATGTAAATGTATAATCTATATTTTTTCTCTTGTATTGTTGTATTCATTGTGCATTAATGAACAGTTTAAAAGAAATTTGGAGTTTTCAGTTTTTAAACAAAAATTCCTTCATAATCATGTTTTATTATTATTATTATTATTATTATTTTTATGTGTTTAATTCTATTTTAAGGCGCCTAGTGATCTACGACTCTTTAAAAAGAATAAATTATAATGTTTAATTGTAGAATAATGAAGACTTAAAAGTATATGCCTATTTTGTAAAAATTTTTGGACCAAGCTGAACTTTACTGATTTATGAACAGACTTTTCCACATCGAGAAAAGGATTTTCATACGGGAAGATTCAACAGGAACTGATTATTTTGGTCCGTGAAGACTAGGAAGAACAAAATCAGTCTCGGTTTCGTACAAAAAAAAATAAGTTAGGCTCGGCCCGGCCCGATATTCCAGGAAAAAAATTAAGGCCTGAGCCCGGCTCGGCGCGAAAAGATTGGTGACTAGGCCCGCGGCCCGACCCGTGCAGATCTCTACTTCGAAATGTTAAAATATGCCGATATCTCCCTATTTATCATGTTTTATCATGTTTCAATACGTTTTTACAAACTCACATAACGTTATATGCTCATTTGTCAACATCTATTATATTTCCAATATGACGTAAAATTTCCTTTAAAAAAATCCGTCAAGCTATTTATTTCATTTTCCGTTTTCATATGGAAATCTTGCTACAGAAAAGTTATGACGTAACATTAAATTTTTCTTAAATTCATCAAACTATTTTTTTTTTCAATTTTCACGTACAAATTTTGCAATAGAAAAGTAATTGTTGCTGTAAGAGTTTTATTGTTTTTTTTTTTTTTTTTTTTTTTTTTAATTGTTCGCAACTGCTATAAAGAAAAATATTTATTTTTTCCTGTCATTGCTCTGTAAGAGCTGGCTTTGTTAGAGTCATGTTAAGGAGATATTCAAATTTTTAACCCACCCCCATTGGGCCGATTTTTCCCATTTGCAATCCCCGCCGAGTTATTAAGCATCTCAATGTATTTGTAGAGTTTGAAGACGATTCGTGCATAATTGCGACTGTTAACTGCGGTCAAAATTTTGTAAATACATATATAGACAGATGGATAGATACAATGGCGGTCAAAAGTTTCCGGCCAGTTAGTCTCTTTCATTTGTTTACCAGAAAATTTCAACGAAGAACAAGCGAGCAATTGCTTCAAAAGTTAGGAATAAGGAAATGACCTGTAACCGCATGATCATTTTGATTTGATACTGAAGGCACTTTATGCAAAGGGGAGGAATTCGAAATTCGCTCGGTCAAAAGTTTCCGGCCATTCGTAATTTCTTACATTTTTTTTCTATCGATAAAGTGTTTTTGGCCGTATTTGTGAATGCATACACGTGAATAACGTAGTTGAAATTTGAAAATGAAAAATCCAATAATTATTGTTTGTTAAGGAGTTATTAGTTTGCCGCTAAATTGAAAATGTTCTCGTGAGATTACGGCAAAGTTATCAATCGAAAATCTACTATAAACAATGTTTTAAAAATATGTAAAGATGACCATGGCCTTCAGGATTTTCTTAGGTGAGGGAGATCCCAGAAAAAGAGTATTCTTATGGATAGTATTAGCAGGAGAAAAGCAGTTTGTTCAGTGAACCCAATTTAATTAGAACAATTTAAGTGTTAGTTATTCTGTTTGATAACAGGTGGCAGCACTATGAATTCTGTGCTTTGTTTTAAAGTCAGAATTATGATGTCACAGTTCAGTTGAGAATGGGACTTAAAGGGGTCAAGAGGTGCTCTTGACTCACCTGTTAATTTTTTAATATATTTTTAATTAACTTCGCCCAAAGTTGGCTGGGGTTTTTAATTATTATTTGAATTCATCCTTTCATGTCAGATGAAAGAATTAGTTAGAAGATTTTTCATAATAGATTAAATATGAAACCAGAAGTTATAATTTATTGTTCTGCAAGATTTATGTAATGATCTATGTTCTGTAAAGTTTGTGTGAAAATTTGTGTTTGTCAAGTATTGCGATGTGTGCTGTGCTAAAGAAAAAAATAAAAAAAAAATTACAAAAAATCTCAAGCATTTTCACTGGAATATTTTCAACAGAGAAAAAGTGGAGGCACCTAGGCTAGATTGTGAGTACTTTTATTTTTAATATTCTATGATGCTATAGCATAAGTTTAATTTTGCTAGAGAAGTTAGCAAATATAGGAACAATTAAGTTTATTTAAAGTGATTAAATAAGATAAATATTCTGCATTATTATATTTTGATAATTGTTCTTGGAAAGAATAGAATTGTTCTGAAGAATAACATATTGATTTATTTACTTGTTCTATAGAACATTATGATTTATTTGCTTGAGAATTTGAATATTTGATTACTATAAAGAATTATATTGCATTGAAGAATTTAGAAGATTATTTTTGAATTTATGTACATTTAAGAACAGAACATTCTTCCATTGTTTATATGAAACAGCATTCTTAAGTGATAGAATATTATACAGAAGTTCTATTTTTGAGTTTGATTTGTTCTGTTTTTGATTTAATTTAGTTTAGGTTTTGAATTTTATTTGATTATTATTGTTTTGAAGCAATTATGATTAGTTTTGATTTCAAGGTAATTTTTGATTAGTTTTGATTTTGAAGTATAATTTGATTAGTTTTGTTTTGAAGCTAATTTGTTTAAATTTTATTTTGGAAATCATTCTGCTTTAAGTAATTGTATAAAATGGAAGATTATGAAAAAAAGGCAGCTCAAATTAAAATTGAGAGAGGTAGGGTTAAAGGCTCTGTAACTAGATTAGAGAATAGTTTTGAGAATGTGAATACGAAAAATGAAATTTTGATTAGGTTACAGAGATTAGATGATTTACTTAAAGAATTCTTAAGATTAGATTCTAGCTTAAATGATGAAGATTCAGAGTTAGCAGAATTTGAAGAGAGGTATTTTCAGTTAAAAACTAAATACCAAAACAAATTGGATTCTTTGAATTCTACTGAAGTTATTAATGCTATAACGCACAATTCTACTCAAGGTGGTTCTATTAATATTCCTAATCAGTGTAATATTCGACTACCTAAGTTAAACATTCCAGTATTTTCTGGAAAGTTTTCTGAATGGACAAATTTTAAAGATATGTTTGTTTCCACTGTTCATTCACAAGCAGGTTTAAGTAATATTCAGAAATTTCAATATCTTAAAGGATTACTTTCTGAAGAACCAGCTACATTGATTAAACATATTCCTCTTTCTAATGATTCTTATCAAGAAGCGTGGGATAAATTGCTAAACCGATATGACAAAAAGAAACAAATAGTAAATTCTTTGATTAAATTATTTTTAGAACAAAAATCAGTTCTGCATCCAAATAGTATAAATATCAGGAATTTGTTGAACATAAGTGATGAAGTTATTAGGGGTTTAAAAGCTGTTGGGGATGAAGCTACAAGTAGAGACCCATGGCTAATATATTTATTATTCCAAAAACTAGATCCTGAAAGTAGAAGACTGTGGTCTATTGAAAGTGCAGAAAATGAATTTCCCTCTTTACAAGAATTTTTTGATTTCTTAAGTGTAAGATGTTCTTCTTTAGAACTCATCTCTAGCAATGGAAATGATATTAAACATTCCAAAAGCTCAAATTTTGTAGGTTCCAAACATAATTCAAATGACAAATCAAAAGTTTGTTTAAAATGTCAAGGAACACACCCACTGTATAAGTGTATCAAATTTAAATCCATGGATGTTGCTGCTCGAAAAAACTTTATTAAGCGTAATAACTGTTGTTTTCTATGTTTAAACTTGCATAAAATTAAGGAATGTCCAAATTCTCATTTAAAATGTTTTAAGTGTGAAAGTAAGCACAATACACTCTTACATGAAGAAAATAAAAGTAATAATGCTTACTCTGTTAAATTTGAAAATAAAGTAGTTCCCATTTCATCTGAGAATAAGGATCATCAGTTAAATGAAAATTATGTACATGAGTCAACATCTCATGAATTGCAAATTAATTCTAGTGCTTCTTTTAATGATTCTAAATGTGTTTCTTTTCTACCTACTGCTAAAGTTTTACTATATGATAATGAAAACAAAGCTTACTCTTTTAGAGCTTTGCTGGATTCTGGATCAGAATGTTCGTTTGTCAGTGAGAATGTTATAAGAATTTTAGGATTAAAAAGGAAGAATGACAGAATTCTTTTAAATGGAATTACTGGAGTATCAGCTGGACAAACTCGAGGTTCAGTAACTCTCAAAGTTGGATCAAAGCTTTCAAATGAATCCTTAAAGGTACAGGCATACATTCTGCCTAAAGTGACATCTCAATTACCTGCAGAATTACTTGATACAAAAAACATAGATTATCTTAAGAATATTACCTTAGCAGATGAAGATTTCATGAAACCACAAGAATGTGATATTATTCTAGGATCTGACTGTTTCTTTACTATTTTAAGATATGGTAAAATTGTTAGTAATGAGAATGAGCCAATTGCTCAAAATACTATGTTTGGTTGGGTGGTAGCTGGAAAATTGCAATCTAATTGTAAATATTCTTCTAGTATCAATTCACATTTTCTTAGTGTAAAAAATGAATTAAATGTTGATTTATTATTACAAAAGTTTTGGCAAGCAGAAGAAATAGATATTAAAAATCCTCATTTGTCTGAAGAAGAAAAATTTTGTGAACAACATTTTTGTTCGACTTATAAGATAACTCCAGAAGGTAGATTTCAAGTTAAGTTGCCAGTTTTTAAAGATGTAATAACATTAGGAGATTCTAAATCTATGGCAGTTTCACGATTGTTTGCTATGGAGAAAAAATTTCAGTTTGATAAAAAATTTGAGAATGAATACAGAAAATTTATGAATGAATATGAAGATTTTGGTCACATGACACCTGTTGACAAAGATTCAAATCCTACAAGCAACAAAGTATACTACCTTCCACATCATTCTGTTATAAAAAGTGATTCTATTTCTACAAAGTTACGGGTGGTGTTTGATGGTACATGCAAACCACCTAATGGTAATTCTTTGAATTCTGTTTTGGCAGTTGGACAAATTCCTCAACCAAATCTCTTCACAGTTCTTATTAGATTTAGAACAAATCCTGTTGCTTTTACCGCTGATATTCAGCAAATGTATAGACAAATTCTGATTGCTCCAGAAGATCAAGATTTACAACGTATTATTTGGCGAGAATCAGCATACTCAGATTTAAAGGAGTATCGTCTGCAAACTGTCACTTATGGAACAGCATCAGCTCCATTTTTAGCAACTCGTTGCTTATTTCAAATTGGAAAGGACATAGAAAACGATGATCCTGTTACAGCTTCAATTATTAAAGATAGTTTCTATATTGATGACTGTATGTCAGGTTCAATCTCAAGTGAAGAAACTATTAGAGTGATTGATAAACTTTCACTGGCTTTAGAAAATAGAGGTTTTCATTTACGGAAATGGAGGTCTAATTCTTCTGATGTATTGACTCATTTATCTTCAAATTCTCTTGAGTCAACAAACTTAGAAATTCATCCTGATGATTGCTCCAAAGCCTTAGGGCTTAGTTGGGATTCTACAAATGATGTTTTCATCTTTAAAGTTAATTTACAATTTGATGATAACATAACTAAAAGAAATTTTCTTTCACAATCAGCTAAATTATTTGATCCATTGGGATTTTTGGCTCCTTGCACTGTTGCGATAAAAATGTTTTACCAGCAATTATGGTTAATGAAGTTAGACTGGGACACTGCTCTTCCTGAAAATTTCCAAGCAAATTGGAAAAAATTCCAACAAGAATTTGAACAAGTCTGTTCTATTCAAATTCCACGATGGATCCAATGTTCCAGTAAAGAAATCATATTGCATGGTTTTTGTGACTCTTCAGAATCAGCATATGCTGCAGTCATCTATGTGGTACAACCTGGTGAAATAAAGTCAAAGGTGACCATATTGGTTGCTAAAAGCAAGGTAGCACCACTTAAATCTGTTTCCATACCACGACTTGAGCTAAATGGTGCTTTATTACTTTCTAGATTATATTCTACACTAGTGACTATTTTGAATACCTTCGTTATTAAATTTTATGCATGGACAGACTCTCAAGTAGTTCTATCTTGGCTGTCATCTCATCCTAGGTATTGGAAACCTTATGTGGCTAATAGAACTTCCGAAATTTTGGATTCTGTTCCATCTGACTGTTGGAGGTATGTTCCAGGCAAGGAAAATCCAGCTGACATTGCTTCCAGAGGGTTACCTCCCAAGGATCTTCCTGATTGTTCCCTTTGGTGGGAGGGCCCAAAATGGCTTTCTTTAAGTCAAGAACATTGGCCTGAACAACCTCAAATCAAAACTAATTTAGATACTGTGAATAAAGAGAAGAAAAAATCTAAATTTTGTTTTCCAGTAACTGTAAATAATTCTGTGATAGATATGCTTTTTGAAAAATATTCTTCTTTTACTAAAATTGTTGATGTTTTAGCTTTTTGTATTAGGTTTGTGAAAAATTGTAAGCAGAAAGTTGGCAAAATGAACACCAGTCCTTTGAATAAAGGTAAATTTCTTCCTTTATCAATAACCGAAAGAAGACATTCAGGTAATTTGATTATTTCTTATATTCAGCAGCTATATTTCGGAGATGAAATTAGTTGTATTAGATCAAATAGACCTGTTTCTAAAAAAAGTTCTCTTTTTTCACTTAGTCCTTTTATTGATAGTGATGGTTTGCTTAGGGTGGGAGGTAGGCTGAGAAATTCACCCCTCCAATATAATGCAAAACATCCTGTCATTTTGCCAACTCAGCATAAATTAAGTGTGTTAATTGTTAAATATTTTCATGTTATGCATTTTCATGCTGGGTTAAATTTATTAATGGGCATCATAAGACAGAGTTATTGGATAGTATGTGCCAGGAAGATAATTAAAAATTGTATTTATAAATGTGTTACTTGTTGTAGATATAGAACAGCTTCTTCCAAACAATTAATGGGAGATCTTCCTCTTAACAGAGTTACTCCTAACAGGCCATTTGCTGCATGTGGAATCGATTATGCGGGGCCTATTAGTATTTTGAAATATCGAGGTAGAGGAGCTAAAACTACCAAATGTTATATTGCTTTATTCATTTGTTTTGCCACTAAAGCTCTACATTTAGAGTTGGTAAATGATTTGACTGCTGAGGCATTTATTGCTGCATTAAACAGATTTTGCTCTCGAAGAGGAGCTCCTCAGCATATATATAGTGATAATGCTACAACATTTGTAGGTGCTAAGGGGCAACTTTCAGATTTATATAAATTTATTTGTCATATTGAAAGTAATGAAGAAATTTGTTATTTTTTGTCTCAAAGAAATATTGAGTGGCATATGATTCCTCCAGTAAGTCCACATTTTGGTGGACTATGGGAAGCCGCTGTTCGTTCTGTAAAATTTCATATTAAACGTGTTATTGGTAATACTAATTTAACTTTTGAAGAATTTTACACATATTTGACTCAAATTGAGGCTATTCTAAACTCTAGACCATTAGTAGCAATTGATAATGATAGCATAGACAGTATCAATATATTGACTCCATCTCATTTTTTAATTGGAGATGTTATTACTTCGCCAGCTGAACCGGTATATGAAGAAAATTTATCCTTACGGTCTCGTTGGCATATTGTACAAAAAATGAAATTATGTTTCTGGAAAAGGTGGAGTATTGACTATTTGAGCTCTTTGCAAAATAGAAAAAAATGGAGAGTACAAACTGAAAATTTTAAAGTAAATGATATTGTAATTTTGAAAGAGGATAATGTTCCTCCTTCTGTTTGGCCATTAGGCAAAATCATTGAAATTCATCCGGGTAAGGATGGTATAGTCAGAGTAGTGACTGTTAAAACCGTTAGGGGTGTCTTTAAAAGACCTATTGTAAAACTTTGTTTACTTCCTTTGCATCAAGAATAACTTCTTGATGGGTGGGAGTATGTTCAGTGAACCCAATTTAATTAGAACAATTTAAGTGTTAGTTATTCTGTTTGATAACAGGTGGCAGCACTATGAATTCTGTGCTTTGTTTTAAAGTCAGAATTATGATGTCACAGTTCAGTTGAGAATGGGACTTAAAGGGGTCAAGAGGTGCTCTTGACTCACCTGTTAATTTTTTAATATATTTTTAATTAACTTCGCCCAAAGTTGGCTGGGGTTTTTAATTATTATTTGAATTCATCCTTTCATGTCAGATGAAAGAATTAGTTAGAAGATTTTTCATAATAGATTAAATATGAAACCAGAAGTTATAATTTATTGTTCTGCAAGATTTATGTAATGATCTATGTTCTGTAAAGTTTGTGTGAAAATTTGTGTTTGTCAAGTATTGCGATGTGTGCTGTGCTAAAGAAAAAAATAAAAAAAAAAATTACAAAAAATCTCAAGCATTTTCACTGGAATATTTTCAACACAGTTGATGACCCGCATAAAAATATCATTGCAATATCCCACGATTTACGGAATGAAAATAATTCAGAAATAAGTCGGTTTACCGTGTCAAGATGCTGACGTAACGTAGAGCTTTATGAAAGAGTCGGTGTTGAAATAAAAATAATATTGCCCAGTTAAACTGATGGCATTGAGCTCACAGGCTATGCATACTAATTGTACATTACAGCCTTATATTTTCAAGGGTTAATTCCGTTCAAAAAAAAATAAATAAATAAGAAGGGGAAACAGCTCTCCCCTTTCCCCTTTTTTATACTTAATCATTGAACCTCCTAAACTATCAAGGGCATGCTTTATCATATAAAAAATCTACAGCCAAAATTCAAAGCAAATCGGATAATTATTAATAAAAATCCATTTAGCATTTATATAATTTAAGAGGAGTTATCTCCCTCTTTTATACTTAACCATTAAACTTCCAATACTATTCAGAGATTTGAACGAAATCTGACAATTCTGCTTGATCGGCCATTTATATAAATTAAGGGGAGGGGCACCCCCGTTCCCCCTGTTTATACTTATTCAAGGAACACCTAATAACAGTCACAGAATCGCCTTATCAGAATGATCCTACATCTAAATTTTGAACGAAAACTTAATTCTGCATGAAAAACCCATTTATATCAATTAAGGGTAGGGGCATGACCCCCCCCATTCACCCTCTTATACATATCGAATGAACTCCAAAAACTAATCGGGGAAGCGCCTTGTCAGAATATACCTATATACCACATTTCAAGTGGATCGGATAGTTATCGCGTTACGCACGTACGAACGAACGAACATAGGGTAACATTCCCAGTAATTGACACATTAAGAATTTGTCTTTAAACTTACTTCAATTTTCATTACAAAGAAATAAGATATTTACTTGGAAATATTTTTAAATCAAAAAATGCATATCTGTGAATCTATTTTGCCCACTCAAAGCAAACAAAAACTGAAAAAGTATTTTTATAAAAATATATTTTTAAAAAGTTGCTGAAATCACCAGTAATTGGCACCTAGAGACCAATGTATGACACCTTGTGATCCAGTAATTGGCACAAGTTTATATTTAAAAAAAGCTTTACATTTTGCATTGGGTTTAATCGCTTTAAATGAATTTAGTGTAGATGCATGAAGATGCCATATTTCATGTTTTTGAGAGTAAGAAATCAGCATATTAGTCTGAAATGTGAACACTTGAAAACGATACAATATACTTATATTAATACCCAGTAATTGTCATGCTGTCCCCAGTAACTGTCATATTAAGCTTTAATGGATTCCAATTACTGATACTATTTCATATTTTCAAATAAAAACAAATGATAAACAAAATTAGTCTATAACTTTAAAAGTACTTCCAAAATAAGTGGTTTAATCTCAAATTCCTTGCGAATTCCTTGTAATTGGAATAGGTGCCAATTACTTGGAACTAGCAAAATTGAAGCACCATTAATTGGCATCTATTATTAATTCGGAAATCCAAATATTTGTGTCGAAAATACTTTTACACAATTAAAGTAACCGTTTATAACTAAACAAAACTGTTGTCAATTAAAATTTAAAATATATTACAAATCCGATAATAATGAATTGAAAAGCATGCCTTTCTTAAGCGAAAGAAGAAGCATTTGCAACAAAAATGGCTAATTTGATACAAGTCACAAATGTTTTTTTTTTTCTAGGCAATATAGTCATCTAATAGCATAAATCAAAGCTATAATCTTTAACATAAATGAGCATATAACTGGAATATGGTCTTGCATTTTTAAAAGACTGGATATAAATCTTAATTTAGGTCATGTGTGTGGGATGTGCCAATCACTGGTGCATGCCAATTACTGGGGGTGTTACCCTACATACATATAGAACGGGCGGGCACATAAGCTCTCAGGCTATGATAGCCTGTGAGCTAAAATTTTCATACGCTAAAAAAAAATCAACGTACCCGACTGGCGTTTTCCAAAAAACAAAAAAGCGTGTTCAAGTAAAAACTGAGAAAAAGTTCAATTTACCTATGAATTAAACTTCAAACATTTTGAGAGTGATGGCAGACATTACGTCCTATGACCTAGCAACAAAATATATGATTCGACATGTGTTATTCCTACAATGAAGCATGGCGGAGGACACGTTATGCTGTGGTGAACATTTTCTCCAAAAGTGTTAGTCAAAAGTTATTTGAGATCTGCAGCAACATAAATGATGCACTGTATAAAAATATCTTTCAAGATTGTTTGCTCCCTTATTGATGGAAAAATTGTGGTCGCAATATTTGTTTCAACATCATAACGGCACAAAGAATATATGCAAGTTAGTCAAGCAATGGCTTTTACACAAAAAAATTTCGCATTTAAAATGGCGATCCCAAACGCCCGATATGAATCCAAGAGAAAATCTTTGGAAAAAAACTTTTCAAATGTGTGTGGAACTATAAATGTTCCAATTCAGCAGAAATTTCAAAAAATTGCAAAAAGTATAGAAAGAAACATACCTGTTTCTTATATGGGTGATTCTCAAAATAGGGGACAATTTCAAAAGTGAAATCTTAAAAAAATTACGTTAGCAAAATTTCTGAAAAAAATAGGTGTTGTTAATATAGTATTAGGTATACTTTACATGTAGTCAGCAGAGCTAAATATTTAAAAATTAACTTAAAAAAAATAATTAGTATTTTTTGAGCCATGCTAATGACAAAACAAATTGCATGAAATAAATATATTAAGAAATTTTTATTTTTTTCCTGTTTAAATATTTTTTTCTATATTTATTAGACTTCCTTTTCAGCAAATGGTTTCCATTTTTACATATATACATATAAGGAGAATAAAAACATTACCAAAGAGCAAACTTTGTTTACATGAGCAACATTCTGACACTATCAATGTAAGAAGCTGTCTTAGTGATTTTCTGACAGATTTAATGCATATTTTAGGGATAATAAATGTAATACCTAAATTTATATGTAAAATTAAACTTTATAAAAAATGCAATACAAGCAATGGTTACATTTATGCACATAGGAGTCTTTAGCATGGACAGAAAAACCATGCTAATGACACTGATATTTGTCCATGCTAATGGCAAATTTTAATTTAAATAAGATTATGAGCCATAATATAATCACAATGCAATAGTCCTTTCTGGGGCTTTTTAAAACACAAAAGTCCTATGCAAATAAGTAAAATAAAAATTTTAATTATAAAATAAACATGAAAATTATTATCCATTCTAATGACATACAATTGATGTACGCCCCTAATATTCAATACATGCTTCTATTTTCAGGCTGGGGTAAAATGGCTACTTGTTGCCATGGAGAAACTTTACATTTTCAAATTATTGTCATATGTGAAAATGAAATTTTGATTAATAATCAGCTGTTATAGTATGACCTTGTTTTGAAAATAGAATATGGAGGACAAACTTTAATTCTTTTTTTATATACTATAATTTTATTTTTAAAAAGAAATTAATTGGATAAATCCTCTCTTTGATTAATTTAAAGAAAGAATAATATTTGTTTTATTTTATAAACATGATATTAACTCTTGAAAAAGCTAGTATATACAAGGCACAGCTGCTGTGGACATCCATGCTAATGACATTTTGAACATTTATTCTGTTATTTTAAGGTGTTTTTAACTAAAAAGTGAATAATTCTTGAGTGCAAATAATGAATGATACTAAGACAAACTTATCTAAATATAAAAACATGACAGAAAACATCTCAATTTTTTTTGTATGCCGAAAGACATAAATTGTCCCCTATTTTGAGAATCACCCATATATAGTATAGATCTAGTAGAAGTATTGGTCTTCAACCATTGATTGAATAGATCTTACGTTGCTTCACCGCAGTACTTATTATTAAAGGTATGGCGATAAAATGTTACTTGTAAATATTGTTGATGACTATTATTTTCTATTATAATTCCATTTT
Organism: Maratus speculifer; assembly: GCA_964019185.1. Lineage (NCBI taxonomy): Eukaryota > Metazoa > Arthropoda > Arachnida > Araneae > Salticidae > Maratus > Maratus speculifer. The sequence continues at coordinate 247,062,936 of OZ025290.1, read as the reverse complement.
TTTTTCAAACTTGCCAAGGGGGACGGAAACTTTTGAAAACATGCGTCTTCCTTTGCATTTGATTTTGCCAATTAAATTTATTGATATTTATTTCTTATTCCACAAATAAGTTCCTAACTATTATGTCAATAAAATAAATGTATAAGTATCACTTTAAGATTTTTTTTCATATGGTATACTTACAAATTAACTAAAAAATTTTTGTTGGCCGGACACTTTTGACCGCTACAGTATATCAATTTTTTAGATGGGGTGATTTGGGGTTCCTGGGTTCATGTAATGAAAAGTTATGAAAATTTTTCAAAAGTCGTACCATGTCGACTGCAATATGTAGTATTCCTTACGAAATCTATCTAAAAAGGAGTTCAAAAACCACGATATATTATCGAGAAAAAAAAAAATCAGTGAAAAAATTTCCACTGTGTATGTTTTGCCGGTATAAAAACTATGCATGCATAAATTGTTCGGAAAACATCTATTTCAAAAGTATTAAACTTCGTAAAAGTAGAACTTTTTAAATATTGTAAATAAATATGAATTTTATATGATTTATAACTGTTGTTACAGGGTGTCCAGCAAATAACACTCTGATTTCAAAATTAAATTTCTCAACAACAAAGATTAATAGAATTATGCAGTAAACGGTTTGTTTATCTGGTAAGCTGTAAAAATCTTATACAAAAGTTTCGAACGGTAAATATTTTGAAAAGATTGTGTTCTGATTGCAAAGAATGCTTTGATTTGACATTTTTCTTGCTTTAGATTGCTGCCAGAGAATGTGTTTTTCGGCTTAAAGTGCCATATTTCATAGTTTTTTTAAATTAAATTTTTGAAATTTCGAAATTCTAAAAATTTACTTCGAAAAATCTTTAAAATATTGCACTGTAAGCTGAAAAATTATTTCTCTGCAGGCAATCTAAAACAAGAAAAATGTCAAATCAAAGCATTCTATGCAATCAGAACGCAATTTTTTCAAAATATTCACTGTTTGAAATTTCTGTATAAGATTTTTACAGCTTACCTAATGAAAAAATCGTTTACCGCATATTACTATCAATCTTTGTTTTTGAGAAATTTAATTTTGAAATCAGAGTGTTATTTGCTGGACAAACTGGTGTAATAAATAATTAGTACGTTAAATTTCATTTATAAATTTATTAAGTCATTTATAGGCCCAATTTGTTTTAACGTTTACAAAGGAATACAAATAAAGGAAGGTTTTTAAATACTCCATGAAAAATAGCTAATGCAACGTGTTTTGGAAAAAAATAATCTTTATTTATCAGGACGTAATACCATTACAAGAGCAGAAAAAAATATTTCTTCGACTCTCACAGTGGTAGTATGTACTGGTCCAATATCAGCACTTTATACAAGATATTAACAAGTAATTTCAGAGATAGAAAGAATGGCGTTGTTTATGTTCCAATAGCAGATGAAACATCTAGAATATAATAGAAATGGAGAGAACTACCCAAGAAAGTGTCAAAATCGTTAAAAGAAACAAGCAACAATAAGAAGAGACAGATTCCCCACCAGTGACAACACTCCAAGATAGAGTTAAAAGCACCTAACAAATTTTCAAAACAAATAAAGCCTAACCAACAGCTGAGAGATTCTGCTCCCAAAACTGTTCGGTTGGAGGTGATGGATTTGAAACCAATTCCAGCCGTCGGCGTCGGTCTAATCGTTAGGAGTTTTCCATGGTCTTCTTTGAATCTTCCACAAATAAGAATTAGATTTCCCTACATTGGGTAAATAACCCAACTTAAATTCATTTTTCTACCGTTTCAATTTGACTTCTAAATTATCGTTCTAAGTACAACTTGTACCTCATCAACAACCCAATAATTTGCCCTCTCTTCGCTTGCTAAATTAGTCTTGAGTACAAATAGGCATCTCTCATTTGATATTAAGAATCAAGACACTCCAATCTTATAACACGATATCTAGGTTTACGTTGCACAACGAGTAGATCAGCATTAAGCTACCGGCCGATATGGAGTAAAACAGTGTAAAACGTTGCTGCTATTAAGATGGTATAAGTGCTTGTCCAGAAGACCGCCACCTTGTAGCGATCAGACGATTTCACCCGCTTCTAGGCACTAAAATCCGTAGAACTGAACCATAGCCCGATAAGTAGGGGCCTGGTCAGCGGTTAGAAAGAAAGAAATAGTAGATAGAAATGCTGGGATACATGCATATTTTTACAACAACAACAAAAAAAAAACAATATAAACTTGTTAATTTAATTTTTTGAGACAAAAATAAACTAAAGTATTTATATGACGCTGGGTGTAAATGGGTTAATTTGGCGTAAAAGTGGATTAAATCATAAAGGGATAAATAATTTTAACTTTATGCAAAATTTGAATTTTTCTGCATGCAATTTAAAATTAAAAATCATATGAAAAAAAATGCGATTAAATTCAGCAACAATGGAAAGTAATTAGTTAATACAAAGCTTTCAAGGAATTAGATTCCTCATGTTTGTTGTCTTTTGTATTTTCCTACAGTAAAAGTGTTCAGTACAGAAAATCTTTCCCATTTGTTTTAAGAGATCTATTATTTTTCCAATTATCTTAATGGCAAGTATTTGCAAAGCTGTTAAATAAAATTCCGACTTATCATTATATTTTTTAAAGCTTAGAAAATCAATTTCGAAAGTGACAGCATTTAAACTATGACATAACAAGAAAACAAACTTGTTACTCCATAATTTATTTGTATTAAAATGTCATTGGTAAAGACAGTAATCTCAATAATTTCTTATGTGTTAAAGGAAAACCGTGAAACACAAGAAATTTTTAAGGGAACTCGGTACCAAAAATTTTTTTTGTGACTATAACCTGCACTATATGGTCATTAATCACCGGACACTTTCAATTTTAGACATTTTGTCGAATATTTAAAGATATACACATCAGATCCTTCTGGAACTCCTGGATTATAAAGAATATGTTTGATCTCATATTTATCAACGTCCATTTGATAAGGAGGACAATTGGGGATGAAAAAAAAATGAACGAAAAATAATAATATTTGAGATCACCCTGTACATTAAAATGCACGAAAATATCTTTCTCTGCAGAATGCAAATGTATGGGCACTGAACAAATGGACAGCATGTTTGCTGATTTGTGGAAAAATGGCATGTATAATCATGGAGATATAGTGATTTTTCTTTAAGTTAAAAAAATTCTGGCATGTGTTTAGCTTTTATCATGGAGAGTTTTCAACCAAATTTATCACCTGTTTCAGAAAAATTGGCAAAATATAGTAGAAACAATATAGTGCAATTGGGATAAATATTTTATGAAATATGAGTTGTTATACGAGATCATTTTTATTTGATGCGCGAACGATAACAACTATCTTTTTACATAATGTAATAGGAACTGTTCTCTGGAACAATTCATATAAAAAAAATCCAGTAAAATATCGTAAAAATTCAGAAAGATATCGGCGATAACAGTGAGCAGATTTTTAGTTCTTTTGAAAAACTGCTGAATGATACTATAGCTTTTTTGAGAAACAGAGGATATACGGTTTTTCTTTTTAAAAAAATCCAGAAGGTATATGACGTATACCCTCGTATACCCTCCCAATAAATCCCTGAGGTACTTTTCCACTATGGTGGGCTTGGCATTTTTTAAAACTTTCCAACAAAGTTGAAAAGTGTTTATGATTTCGGTTTGTCTGTCCGTCTATCAGCCTGTTCGTCAAACCGTCTGGCTGTTCTCTAACTCCTGTAAATATACTCGGATTCCTCTAATATTTTTTAACGTTATTGGCGTTTACCCTAGCACGAACCCTTTTTCAAAAGAAGTTTCTACCAGGATTAGTTTATTTAAAGGACAGTCAAATGTTTACCGTTACATTACGGTCTATGGGGAAAAATCGTTTCCTCGTTTTTTTCACATAGGCATATATTTTAACTTCTTTAAAATACAAATGGATTTTAAAGATGTTACACACTATCAAACATATCAGAATTTATATGCATTTACGAAGTATACTAAAATATACATTCTGTAAAATATGCGGTGAAAAAAATAGCTATTATTCATTTACAGGGCTTCACAAAAGAATTTCATTTCATAATGGTAAAGAGTGGAATTGTGTGCGACATATTTTAATTACATTAAACTATTTCATTTATAATAAAATTTATATATGTCGCTGAGGCTTAATATAAGTTATATACTATATGGTGTGTATAAATGCTACAGCTGATATACAGGGCTACACTGTTAAGAGTTTACAGCAAACTGCCCTGTCATTTGACCGTTTTTATCAATAATGGTTACATATCCATAATGTAACTATGTCCTGACCATAAAATAGGCAATAATATGACTAGAACAGAATTATTAAAACGGTCAAATGACTGGGCAGTTTGCTGCAAATTTTTAACAGTGTACGCAAAAGACCTTGGAAACGTTGCTGTATGAGAGCGTAAATTTCTTAAATGTGATTTTAAAATAAATTATACATTTTTACGCCGAACTACATTCAGTTTACTAAGAAATGTTTGTAAAATAAAGGTAAAATAATATACAGGCCACGTAAAGAATTGGATACATCATAGACGCTAGAGATGAGACGGGCTCAGCCCCAGCCCGAAAGCCCGAGCCCGAGCCCCGGCCCGACACGGGCTCAGTCGGGCACGGGCTCATTTTTTCTAAAGCCAAAAAATTTTATTTACTCATGTGTAGAAAGGATTGAAATAACTTTTTCTACTTAAAATTGCTTACTTATTCCTTTTCAAGTCATTTTATTTCTTTTTTATCAAAATGACGGGAGAACTGAATACTTGTTTATTTATTTTAGTATTTCATTGCAGTTTCAAATGAAAATTTGTGATAATTTCAGATTTATGTCTGCGAAACTTCCTCCAACGATCTATTTATATAACGCCAATCATAACAAACATAACAATAAATTTAATCTTTGTTGGCTTTTCGTTTGTAGAACATAATTTTTAATGGGATAGTTTATTTATTTATTATTTAGTTACATAACACAAAGATATTATTTTCTTCGGTTTTTGGTAGACAAGAATTAGCTGGAGGTTTTCAAATTTATTTAATACTCGATTGTGCATGACACATAGTCGTTTTTTTATGAAAATAACTTTAGTGATTATTATATGCATTTGTCGTCATGAATATGAATTCTGCTAATGCTGAAGATGCTGTTCCTTCTCGAAGTCACTTTTTTCCGTAAGTAAATTTTATTACCATGTTATTCCAACAGAAAGCAATCGATCAGTGTTTCCTCTTTTTCTATAAAAACATAGGACCTTTAAAATAACAATGTCACTTTTTTAAATTTACGTTGATTTTCAGGTATCTGTCAATCATGGAAGATTGTTATGAGAAAAGAATCCATCATAATGAAATATGTACACTTTTTACAGAAAATTGAAAAACGTTGTTCGATTCGCTAGCTTACAAATAGTAATTTCTGCAAATTTCATGCATTTATTCATTAAATAAAAACGTTTCCATCAAATTTGCTTGTTAAAGGCGGAAAGAATATGAGAATACTTTTACATATGAAGTATATTTTTATTTTATACGAATTTTGATAAGAATGAATTTAAATTTTCATTTAAAAATCATATCTATGCAAGAAGTTTTTAAAAATGAGATATTACTTTTGAAACAATTTTTAAATACAATACAATTTTATTTTGTATATTTTTGGTAACGGGCTCGGGCTCGAGCTCAGGTGACAAAAACATTTTCCGGCTCGGGCGGGCTCGGACTTAAAATCGTCGGGCTCGGGCGGGTCCGGGCCCCGAAAAACGAGCCCGAACTCATCTCTAATGGACGCCTATGAATGATAATTTATGAGAATGTTTAGTTTTACGAGTGTTTTAGTGTAAAATAAATTTTTAATTAAATACTGGCGTGTAATAAAGGTACAAGATAAACTACAAGGCTGAACAAAAGTAGTTAAACATGTTTCCATCCATTAGTATAAATTGCTGAAAGAGAAATTTCAACCTTCTTTAATTTCTCATTATATAGTATATACACTGCTCAAAACAATTAAAGGATATTGCAGTTTTAGGTGGATTTTGTATCTGGGAAACTTTTTAGCTGATTGATACATGGTCGACAGACATAGTAGGTTATATGAGAATAAATTACACATGTTTGGCAGAAAAAAATGCATTTTATTGCGCATTTGTGTACAAAAGGAAAAAAACACAATTTCTGCATATGAGAAAAAAAGAATAAGAAAAGGTGTTTTCTTTAAAGAAAATCATTTTCAGTAGAGGGTATGGTTTCCACGGGCGGCCAGCAACGTTGAACACCTTTGAGGCATGGATTCAATGAGGCTATTAATGACGAGTTGGGGTATTCTGCCCCACTCTTCCAGAAGAGCTCTTTCCAGTTCTTGGAGAGTTTGTGGGGGTTGTTGGCGGCCAGAAACTCGTCTACCTAGAGCGTCCCAAACGTGCTCGATTGGATTCATGTCTGGAGAACACGCTGGCCATTCCATTCGAACGATTCCTTCCTCGAAAAGGAAATCCTCCACCAGGTTTGTACGATGTGGCCTGCAGTTATCGTCCATTAAAATGAAGTTATCTCCGATTGCTGCAGCATAAGGGACTACAATAGGTCTGAGGATCTCATCCCTATATCGGCGACCAGTCAGAGCTCCATCTCGAATGATGTAGAGGTCAGTGCGCCCGTCAATGGAGATGCCACCATACACCAACACTCCTCCACCGCCATATCTGACACTTTCGTGCACGAACGCAGGATTATTCCTACTGCCACGGTCCCTCCAGATGAAAATTCGCCTATTATCCGGGTGCACAGAAAACGGGACTCGTCAGAAAACAGAATATTGCTCCATTCATTTCTCCTCCAGTTGACATGCTCGGTTGCCCACTCCCTGCGGTCGCGACGATGCTTTGATGTTAATCTAACACATACCATCGGTCGGCGAGCATACATCCCGGCGAGCATAGATCAACAGCATGGAGCCGGTTTCGGACAGTCTGAGTTGAAATCGTGGTGCCTGTAGCCGAGCGAAGGTGTTGTTGGAGAAGAGTAGCGTTCATGTTTCGGTGTCTCCGAGCTGTTAACGCTAAATACCGATCTTCATTGGGCGTTGTTACCCGTCTACGACCTTGCCCTGGTCTTCGGCCTGCACATCCACCCTCCAAAAAACGCTTTCAGATCCTGAAAATGACACTTTGTGACACTCCAATGGCTTGCGCTACTTCGGCTTGAGTTTGGCCCCCTTCTAACCTACCAACTCCAAGCTTCTGAATCTGTCAAATGACTTCGCTGAGACATCGTATTCATCGAAACAAAGCAATCACTGAATGCCGATCATCCTTGTCTTCATCCTCTTTTATCCAGTTGAAAGTCAAATTTCATTCGCTGCCGCTTAAGCGACGTTTTTGACGTCGAACTCAAAATTTGCATACTCCACAGTTTGAAAACCAGAAAAATTTGCATTTGTGATTCTCTTCTTCTATTTTTGGCAAAAAAATTTCGTTTATATCTTTATTTTATATAAAACTTCAAATATCCTTTAATTGTTTTGAGCAGTGTATATATAAACCAACAGGTCAAATACAGGCCTGTTCAAAAGTATTGGAATACATATTTGACTATATACAGTAGCCTTATTTTACTAAATAACGAAGTTTTATTTAAAATTTCACGAAGTAATGGAAAGTGTTTCATAATCCATGCTTAATGCGTGATTTTTCTTACTTAAAAAAGGGGGGGGGGGAAAGAAAAGAAAGAAAGAAAGAAATTGGCGCACTTTGAGCTTTAGAAAGTGAAGTACGTTGCCAAAATATATAAATAGCTGTGAAATTAAACCTAGCTAATATATAGAATATAAATAAGCATATATGTACAACATTTGTTTAAATGCAAGTTATTTCTGTTTCTATATAAAAATAGATTAATGGCTTTTTAGATTAAATAAACATATGGAACAAATTGCTTATGTATATGAAAAAAATATATATAGATTTCCGAAAAATACGATGTTATTTTTCTCGCCTCCCCAAGGACCTACACTGAAAAAATATGTTTACTTATTATTTATTTATTGTATTTCAAATGAGGTGTACGAAATATGTGTATTTTAAATGTACTGATTCATGTATATCAAATTTATGTGTTTTAAATGAAAGATCGGTATTTTAAATGAAATGAGTGATAGGTTTATATTTTAAATGAAATGAGGGCGATGGAGGAATATTTAGCAATTTATCACCTGAGCTTGATTAACATAAAATTACCAATATAGCCGTTTGGCGTATAAAAAGTGAAGAGATCAGCCCGGAACTGTTGATGAGAGTCAGATGACATAAGCTTTTGTTATATAGATTTGTGTAATGCACAGTCGTGGAAAATAAAAGTAAACATCCCAACTAACTCCTCAACAAATTATCTTAGAAGAAAGTTACTGGTACCGAACTATTAGAAATAAAGTCTACTTTTAAATAATGTATGTAAAATTTACTCAGAGTGCTATCTACATATTTGTATGAAACTAAACTTCATTTTTTTAATGACTATACCCAATTTTAACAAGAGATTTCAGTTATTATTGATATTAAATTACATTTTATTATTTTTATTAATATCTCCTAATGTGAAATTTTTTATGTATCAATAATACTAAAATACGCAAACATAAATGCGTTGAATTTGCATTTTTTATAATTTTACGTTATGAATTAGGATTTATGAAATTAATATTCGAAAAAAATATGAATTGAAATATACAATTTTTTTGATGGATTTAGATTTATTAAATACATAACGGAAATTCAAAATTTCAAATTTTTCTTCGAAGAAGTTTTTAGAATTATGCTTAAAAACGACAAATTGATGGTTTAAGGGGCTTTCTATAATAGAAGTAAGTAGATATTTTGAAATTTCTTATGTTATCACGTAATCTAGCAGTCTTCAATGACAACTTGACTGGCGCCTAAGATGCTTTGATCGAGAAGGAGCTTCTCGATTCTTAGTGATCAATCGAAAACCGAATTCAATTTAGAAACAGCCTCTACTAAAATATGCCCGTTTTAAAATAATTATTTCTCGGAAACTTATCGTACGAATTGTATAAAAATTTATTTCTAGGATAAATGAAGGGTGTAGAGTCTATTTAGGCTGTCATAATTGGGTACTGTTGCTGAAAAAACAAAGATAGCGTGCGTTTTATTGTGTAGATGGTCCCCTATGCAAATTTTATATATGTCATTTGAAAATAGACTCCCCCCCCCAATCGTTTGGTACCAATAATTTTCTACTACGATTTTTTTTTTTTTTTTTTTTTTTTTTGTCGGTGTATACTGTTTTTCTACGATTGTGCTTAGTTTTTGATAAAGATTATATCATTGAAAAGTTATAATTTCCACTGATTAGCTATTTTTTCAAATTCTAAAAAGGTAAATAAAAAGGGACATTACAAATAACCATCGTTTTGTCAAAAACCAACTTTTTAAACTAGATGTTGGCATAGGGCCCAAAGATTTTAATGCCCTGTCATAACAGAGCAACCTTATTTGTTTCAGGCGATTGTTAACAGAGAAAAATGATCTCCTGGTTGGAATTTCGTAATGTTCATCTGCTGGAAATGCCAATAAATATAAGGTAAATAGTTCCATAGGTGATATCTATTTCTTGTAACAAGAAAAAAAATCGTGCAAAATACGTGGATTTTGGGCTAAAAATTTAGAAGTCCTCCTCAACCCTTCAAGCATATACAGCTCATATTCAAAATATTAGAATAATTACCTTTTTTTTAGAAATTGAAAATATCGTTTGGTAATTTAATGTCTTTTAATGAAAATATGCAAACGATATTTTTATTAAGACCTTATTGTTGATTAAACTTACTTGTTATCTTAAATTTAATATCATTTTTGAAAAGATTAATTGCAAAAAAAATTATTTTGAAAAGTCAAAATATTAGAATATTTATTCAAGTGGTTCAAAATATTAGAATATTTCACATTAATTCTCCTTTAAGTATTACCAATTCTTAACTGGTGGCATCATTGATTAAATTCAGACTATTTTATTTAAAATCAGTATTCTTTTTTGCAGTTTGTTTCTTTTTCGTCTTAAAATGGGCCGTGTGAGTGATATTCCTGAATCTACTAAACTTCGTATGGTTGATTTGTATCGGCACGGTAAAAATCAATGTTTTATAGCGAATTATTTACATTGTTCGCAATCGAGCGTTAGTAAAATACTAACACAATATTCAAAAATTGGAAAATTTCAAAATAATCGCCGAAATGGTGGCCGAAAACCAAAAACATCTGCTAGAGATGACAGGAAACTGAAGCGTATAGTTAAGAAAAACCGTTTTGAAAGTGTGCGATTCTTGCACCGAAAATGGAAAGAAGAAGGAGTTGAAGTTTCTACATCGACAACATTAAGACGTCTCCATAAATTTAAATTTGAATCTCGTGTACCGAAAACAAAACCTCTCATGACTGCAAGACAAAAGCGTATAAGATTGAATTAGTGTAAATCAAGACGTTTATGGAGCAATGAAGATTGGAAAAATATATTATTTAGTGATGAAAGTATGTTTTGTGTTTCATATGGTAATCAAGGTATTCGAGTTTGGAGAATGAAGCAAGAAGCATTTGATAAAGAATGCCTTAAACGTTCCGTAAAATTTGCTGCTAGATGCTAGATGCTAGATGCTGCCGTAAAATTTAGTGTCATGTATATTGTAGATCTGTAATTTAAAGTATGTTGACAGGTTCTTTTTAAAAATGCATTCGCTAGTTATAGGCTATGATCGCTTAAGACAATAAATGCTCTTTAAGAAAAATTATTTATTTGCAGTAAACTTCAAAATTTAAGGGTTTCATACAGAAAAGTTAGGGATGGTGCCTGAACGCATTTTTTAAGAAAACAGTCTTCACATGACTGAGTTCATGAAGCGAGAGGGAGGCAATTGATTCCTCACTGAAAAATTCGCACATTGGCATCACACGATTGGCGACATTAAGCATATGAAAAATGACTGATATCATCTCCGCAAAATTGTCTGTTACGCTTAAACAATAAAAGGATTTTGAATTTTATAGCAGGGCAACTAGAAAACAGCAGTCCTAAAAAATACGCCAAAAAGGAATCCGACTGCCAATTCGTACGTTAGGAGCATATTTTGGGAAAATGTTCTCAAAAGACATAACAACCATTATGTACATAAAAAGACTCATATGCAACGAATAAGTTATACTTAAAATTACGCAGAGAGGAAAATGAAATTTCACTGACCGCAAACACATTCGAACTTTATTCTTTTTTTATTTGTTTCCAGCAAGGGTGAAATACGCATCTTAATGAATTCTCTTTATCTGATAGCCGTTTTTTCAGTAATAAGGCAGATGCTAGATGTTTTTCTTTCTTTTCTTTTGAACGGAAAGTTATTGTGGAATCGAAAATAAACGTTAAGATAAAATAGCTATTTAATTAAAGATTAGTTTTAACTGTAATTTAGAAAAATGTAAAATTTAAGAATACTATATGTGATTCTACATCACATATATCACCATAAATTTATATATTGTAGATCTGTAATTTAAAGTATGTTGACAGGTTCTTTTTAAAAATGCATTCGCTAGTTATAGGCTATGATCGCTTAAGACAATAAATGCTCTTTAAGAAAAATTATTTATTTGCAGTAAACTTCAAAATTTAAGGGTTTCATACAGAAAAGTTAGGGATGGTGCCTGAACGCATTTTTTAAGAAAACAGTCTTCACATGACTGAGTTCATGAAGCGAGAGGGAGGCAATTGATTCCTCACTGAAAAATTCGCACATTGGCATCACACGATTGGCGACATTAAGCATATGAAAAATGACTGATATCATCTCCGCAAAATTGTCTGTTACGCTTAAACAATAAAAGGATTTTGAATTTTATAGCAGGGCAACTAGAAAACAGCAGTCCTAAAAAATACGCCAAAAAGGAATCCGACTGCCAATTCGTACGTTAGGAGCATATTTTGGGAAAATGTTCTCAAAAGACATAACAACCATTATGTACATAAAAAGACTCATATGCAACGAATAAGTTATACTTAAAATTACGCAGAGAGGAAAATGAAATTTCACTGACCGCAAACACATTCGAACTTTATTCTTTTTTTATTTGTTTCCAGCAAGGGTGAAATACGCATCTTAATGAATTCTCTTTATCTGATAGCCGTTTTTCAGTAATAAGGCAGATGCTAGATGTTTTTCTTTCTTTTCTTTTGAACGGAAAGTTATTGTGGAATCGAAAATAAACGTTAAGATAAAATAGCTATTTAATTAAAGATTAGTTTTAACTGTAATTTAGAAAAATGTAAAATTTAAGAATACTATATGTGATTCTACATCACATCATGGTTTGGGGTTGTATGAGTGCAGAAGGACCTGGAAAGTTATGCATCGTCTACGAAAAGGTTAACTCTCTGATATATCAAGAAATTTTAGAATATTACATGATTCCATCATCAGAAGATTTATTTGAAGATGATTTCATCTTTCAACAAGATTTAGCGTTCCCGCATACCTCGGTGTCAACTAAGAATTGGTTCCGCCAACGCAACATTAAGGTACTTCCTTGGCCACCAAATTCACCAGATCTTAATCCCATCGAAAACTTATGGTGTATAATGAAGAAAAAACTTCAAGAAAATCCTCCTTCAAATAAAACTGAGTTAGTGGCACGTATAAAGTTTATTTGGGCTAATATTGATAGAAATGTTTGTAAACATCTTGTATATAGTATGCAAGATCGATTGTACGCTGTTATGAAAGCCAAAGGGGATGTTACAAAATATTAACTACCATTTACTTCATATTCATAAGGTAATATTGTTGCGTAAAATAAAATATTCTAATATTTTGAACCAATCTAAATTTTATTCTAATATTCTGGTGTGTTTAAGGAAGCTGTATACCTAATTTATTGTGCTGTATTTTATATTTTATAAATGTTAAAATCTTATCTAAACATTCCAGATTTAATTTATAAGAAATTTAATTGCATTTACTTAGTATAAAAAATAAATAAATGACAAATAATTTTTTTTATTACTTTTTCTCAATTATTCTAATATTTTGAATATGAGCTGTATCTTACCTATCATTAAAAAACCATTTGGTATCGAAAGGCTACTTGCTTTGTTCAACCTCCTCAGTCCTGATGTCGACTGAAAGCGACATTAAAAAACATCCTTTAAATTTATTTAAATGCTTCTCGGATTGTTAAAATTACATCTAGACCTTTTTAATAAATGTGTGCATATTAGACGCATAGTTATATAGGCTGGTGCATCTTTGGAGATGTTTTATAATAATTTTAAACTAGTTTTTATCGTCCCACGGAATATTTGTCTCAGGACTAAGGAAATTCACATATTTTCTCTTCTTAAAGTTTAAAAGATAATTTAAGTAAAATAATGCACGTACGAAATTAAAATTGATATAATAGGTATTTGCTATCCAGACGACTTTTTTAGTAAGTCCCTTACAAGTCATAAATAAGAGAGAGATCGTTGTATTAGTATAGTTTTACAATCAGGATAATTTAGAAACAGAGGATTTTCTAAAAACATCTTTATGTTGAAACACTTCAAACTTTTCTTCGATATATTTTTTCGCGAAAAACAAAAGTGAGAAAACAAAAGGCGTGCAAATAATGTTTATTTATAGAAACTCTTGATTCCATACACAGAGTGTCATTTAATTTCATGTCGTCTTTAAGTATCGTATAATGATATTTATAAGACTGTGACTAATATACTTAATATTGCGATTTCTAAATCTTCTGAACTGTAACGATGGAAATAATATAATATATATATTCCAAATTTATTTACGATGAGAAAGTAATCCGACAATAGAAACCTTTTAATAATATTGAATTTATCATGTTTGTTTAAGTCTAAATGTTTACCTTTTCTGTGTTTCTCCCAGTAAAAATGTGTAAAGCTGAAAAGAAACATTTAGTTTTATTTCAGGAAGTTGGCTAAATTTACAATGATCTCGCTGACGCTTATTTCCCTCATTTCCATTATCTTCACCCCTCCCCACCACCACCACAAAAAAAATCGAACTATTATTTATTTATTTATTTTAGGTAGCTTTCATTACAAAAAGTAAAAAGCTACCTATTGCAGCCGTCCGGAGGAAAGCACTTCCGGAAAATTTTGGTACATTTTCACCGATCATGACCCCCAGACCCCAAAACCACCCTCCGTTCAAATGTTGACATATATATATATATATACACTCCTGGACAAAATTATAAACTCAGAAAATTTTTAGTTTGTTTACATCATAATATAAATAAGCTTAGCTTTACATTAATAAAATAATGATGAATATTTATAATAAGACATCTACATTTAATATAACTTATAAATAAAATGGAGTAAGTAATTTAAGTAAGAAAATACATAAAGTAAAAAAAATAACATTATGTGAGACCTGGACAAAAATATAAACTCAAAGTTCTGAATTTCAATATTTTGGCACATTTGATATAAATAAATGTATTGTATGATTAAAAACTATTAAGTGGAATCATGATGCATCAATACATTTCAATACATCAATACATGTTTTAATTTTTTCATAAAATAGCATTATGTGAGACTTGGACAAAATTATAAACTCAAAGGTATAAATTTCTATACTCTGGTATTTTTTATCTAAATAATAAATGTGTTCTGTGATAAGAAACTAATTAGTGAAATTATTTTTCATATTGGTATTAATGCAAACGATATTTATTCATATTTTCAATTCTCTCGATGATTTTATTAAAGATCTGTGATGGTGTGGGCTGGTTCTTCTCAGAATAGTAAAACTGCTCTGGCCTTACTTAATGGAAAACAAAAACCAGTTAATGCTGGAAGATAATCTTTTGCCATATGGACCGTTGATCGATGGAGTAAACTGGGTATTTTCGCAAGATAATGTAGCAATACACTCTGCTAAAAGTGCAAAACAGTGGCTGCAGCGCTGGCATGTAAATGTCTTGAATTGGAAAGCCCGCGACCATGATCTAAACTTCATTGAAAATTATTGGGGAGCAATGGATAGAATAGTCTATCACGATGGACGTCAATATCAAAATGCAAATTATTAAAAGGTGGCTATACTTTCAGCCTGGAACCTGTACTCGATGGGGTAGTTGGAAAAATATGTTCAATTTATGCTGAGTCGCATATTTGAAGTTATTCAGAAAAATGGCGATTCAACACATTTTTGAATGTGTGCATTAATACTTTACACTAGGATTCAAAAGTACGTTCACTTCTTAAACTCTATAATTTTATGTTTTCAGTTTACACATATTACTATTTTTATATTACTCATCTTTTTGAAAAAAAATCATAAAAATGCATCGGCGTATTGAAATATATTCATCCCTAATAACTCCATTTATTAGTTTATTATCGCAAAATGCATTTATTTATAGTAGAAATTCACAGCTTTGAGTTTATAATTTTGTCCAGGTCTCACACAATGTTATTTTATGAGAAAAATTAAATTATGTATAGACGTATTGATTTGTATTGATCCATAATGACTCCATTTATTAGTTTCTAATCACAAAATGAATTTATTTATATTAAATATGCCAGAATATAGAAATTCATAACTTTGAGTTTATAATTTTGTCCAGGTCTCACATAATGCTATTTTTTTTAAGTAATGTATTTTCTTATTTAAATTATTTGCTCCATTTTATTTATCAGTTATATTGAATTTAGATGTCTTATTATAAATATTCATCTTTATTTTATTAATTTAAAGCTAAGTTTATTTATATTATGATGTAAACAAATTAAAAATTTTCTGAGTTTATAATTTTGTCCAGGAGTGTATATATATATATATAACCATATATATATATATATATATATATATATATATATCTGATTTTTGTCATGCGATAACTAACGTATTTATGAATCGATTTGAATGAAACTTGGTATGTACATAGTACATACAAATGTCTCGACCGAGTTCGTTGGCCAGCATCATCCGCCATTTTGTTTCAAAATGGCGGTCATTTTAAATTTTTTTAAAATTTAAAAATTTAAAATTAAATGCGAAAAAATTAAAAGATCAAAAATATTTTTTTTTACGTATTAGAACTTAAAGCAAAGATTCCAGAACACTTTTTATTTTGTCTATATCTTAAAAAATGATTGAGTTATAGCACTTTGAATTTTTCTTATGGCTGACATTTTGAAACGATCTGATTTTTGTCACGTAATAACACGCGCATTTATGAACCGATTTCAATGAAACTTGGTATGTACATAGTACATACAAATGTCTCGACCGAGTTCTTTGGCCAGCATCATCCGCCATTTTGTTTAAAAATGGTGACCATTTTAAATTTTTTAAAGAATTTAAAATTTAAAATTAAATGCGAAAAAATCATAATTTGAAAAATATTTTTCTTTTACGTGTTAGAACTCAAAACAACGATTCCAGAACACTTTTTATTTTGTCTATATCTTACAAAATGATTGAGTTATAGCACTTTGAATTTTTCTTATGGCTGACATTTTGAAACGATCTGATTTTGTCACGTGATAACACGCGTATTTATGAACCGATTTCAATGGAACTTGGTATGTACATAGTACATACAAATGTCTCGACCGAGTTCGTTGGCCAGCATCACACACCATTTTGTTTCAAAATGGTGGCCATTTTAAATTTTTTTAAAAATTTAAAATTTAAAATTAAATGCGAAAAAATTTAAAGTTGAAAAATATTTTTCTTTTACGTATTAAAATTTAAAACAATGATTCCAGAACACTTTTTGTTTTGTGTATAGCTTATAAAATGATTGAGTTATAGCACTTTGAATTTTTCTTATGGCTGACATTTTGAAACGGTCTGATCTGAACGATCCATCATGTTGCTTTGAAATGGCATACACTTTATGATATCGTGGAATTTGGTGACTCTCTAAATCGCTTAAAATAAAACCAGGTTGAAGAAAAGATGACTAATATCTAAATATTTCTATTAATATTCAGTCTTGACAAAAACTAGTTTTCAATCTTATAAAATCACTAATTTTATAAGATTATTTCCACTAATTTGAGCTTAGTATTTTTGAACAATGTAACTAACTTACTTTAAAATAAATAAATAAATGTATAAGTATATGAAAGCTACCTCTTCCTCCCGGCATTGCCGGAAGGACTTTTGTAAAATTTAGGCAAGTTTAGAAAATAACATTTTGTAAAGTAAATCTATTGAGAAAAGAAGTTTCTAAATCTTAAACTTCTAAATATCAAAGCTCAGGATCTAGAAATTTTGCGAGCTAAAAACGCAGTCCTGTCTTTTTTTTTTTTTTTTTTTTTATATATAAATAAAAGTGTCGACGATCAGCTATGTCCTATGGCTATTATCTAGACCGTTAATCATAGACATACAATTACGATTACGAAAATATTTTGAATGAGTATTTTAAAATAATTATTTTAAAAGCGATTTTCGTTTTTTAAATGTTTCTTAAAAAATTATGAAATTAAATGTTCTATACGCTTCTCTCCTGGTCCTATAAGTTAATTTAGTAAAATTTTACTATTGCACTGAAAGGTAAGACAAAAATAGTCCCGTTACTCAACAATTAAAGCTGATCGAGTACAGTAAAACCTCCATAACGGACACTCCCGAATAACGGACACCTCTATTTAACGGACAGTTTTCCAATCCCCACTCCCAAAACCTAAATTTTTGTATGTTTAACCTCTGAATAACGGACACTCCGAATAGCGGACACTATTTTCGGTGATAAAGAATGAAAAAAATATTTTTTAACAAGAAAAAATAATAATAAAAAAAAAAAAATTAAAGGCCTCTAAATTTATCAGGGCAACGTGTCACAAATTTTGTGATCACAGATAAATGTAGAGAATGTGCTGGGGAAAATCCCCCTCCCCCCACACACGTTCAATGATGAATCCACAGAATTGCCTGGGATGGACATCTCCTAAGCCTTGAAATGTCTCCTCCCGGAAGATTTTGAGATTTTATGCTTTTAATGTTCAAAAATTTCCCCTACCCACCCGATTTCTATATTTAGTGATTTCTATAATGTCCAATAACGTCACACTGAAAAAATTACATGTAAACACAAGCAAACTTTTGTAACAGATTTTTTTTTCATAAGAATTTAATAAACAGTGGATAAGTGCAAAGTTTTATTTCAGTTTCATTGCTTAAAAAATAATTTTAATTTCTGATTAATCATATAATAGACGTTTTAGGACATATAAATGTCAATTAATGAAACATTAAGTATTTCTTATCGATTTTTGAATCTTTGAGGTTTTTTCCAAATAGCGGACACCTCCGAATAGCGGACAATTTCCGCGTTCCCGACGTGTCCGTTATTTAGAGGTTTTACTGTAATAGATATTTAAAGTTGGGGCATATTTTTTGCTTCAAAATAGGGATCATTCACAATCTTAATAGAACTATAAATTATTCAGATACATTAAAAAAAAATAATTGAGAGTAAAATTAACATTTCAAAATAAATTCGAAATCTTTAATCATTTGGAGATATTAATTAAAAATATACAATTTCTAACAAACATATAAGACAGAATAAAATACAGACTTTTTGTTAAATAAAATGATGAAAAATAACATCGTCAAGTCTTTACAAAATGGTACATATTTTAAAATGCTATTAGATTATATAAGCCTTCAAATTTTAAATTTAAATTGTGTCATGTTTTTTAGCTTTTGATAATTAATTCTTATGTATTTTATAGCGATGAATACGAAATTGACATTTATTTTTTACCATCATGTCATCATGCAAAGATTTTTTGCCAATTATGAATTTTAACCCTCTGAAGGTCTTGTAAAAAGGTAAAATTGTATTGTTGTTTTCTCTGCATTTTATTTAAATGATAAGAAAATATTATTTCAACATTATATATTAAAAAGAAAAAAAAACTTATTTACAAATATGAATGTAATCCTTGGGATTATTAATCATTCTTCAATGCATTGAAAATCCATTAAATCGATGGAATTATATTATCTTAAATATTGCTTAGGTTGCTGTGAAACCTTTAGCTTAGTGAACGGAATATTACGTGCTTAAAAGATTAAAAAAAAAAAAAGTGGATAAGTGTGATTGTAGATCGTACAGAAGGTTTCGTTTAATATCTTCTTCAAAACATTTTGTCATTAAATTAACAAACGAAAAGTGGTTTTTCGGCGCCATTTTGTATTTATTCACCAATTGCGGCAGCCAGAACAGAATACTGAATTTTTTCCCTAAATGCTGCTTTGATCGCATTGATTTGTTGATTTCTCCATCAGTATCTACAGATTTAGTGAAGGTAAGCAAGTAAATAAAATTATGTATAAAAGTAAAATGTTACTAAGCTTAGCATAAATTTAAGGGAGACCAAACCGGTCACCAGAGACTGCTAGTAATTTAAATGAACAGGAATTTAATAAATAAAAAAAATGTTTCACTTCGCATGTCAAAATAGAGGATAAATATGATGTAATATGACGAAATAAAAACGTTTTTCACGTGATTTATTTAATTCCTTTATTTATGTTACATACATAACAATTTTATTTAAACTTGCGTGCAACAATTTGAAGAAATGAAATTTAAATTTTGAAATTTACGCTATTGCAAATTTTTAAACTTATAAATATTGCACATTTTCAATTTTTGCACCATCGTATAGAAAAATAATTAAGGTGTTCTGGTGTAATAACGCCAAGTGCTTATATTACGCATAATTATGAAATAATCCGGAAAATGGCACCTTAGGGCTATGCTCAGAAGCAGTGTTGGGTATGAACGCGCTCACTCACGAGTTTCGCTCACTATTTGTGAACTTTGAACTGAACTTCGCTCACTATTTTATAAACGAGTTTGAACTGAAAGGAAACTCAAAAAATACACGAGTTTGAACGAAATTTACGTTCAAATTTACGTTCAATTTTTTCATAATTTATTTAAAATTTTTCCAGACTTTAGTACATTTTTTCCCTCTTTCAAATGCCATTTAGAGGAATACACGAGCCTCAGGACGGGTTAAGTCTGGATATCACTTCTCTGGGTAGTATCCCAGTCTTCTTCTGCAGACTCGGGTCGCGCCGAACCGGACCTGGGCTGTATACAATTTCGCCGAAAATAGATATATACAGTAAACTCTCTGTACAAGGTGGACTGTGTAAGGCGGAAATATGTCTAAAGCGGATGTTTTTCAAGTTCCTGAGAATCCGCAGACAGAGTAGAATTTGTCTAAGACGGAATATTGTCTTCTACGGAAAATTTTCAAGATATCGATCGATTCCGCTATAGCCATAGTTTATTCTAATTTTAAATTACCATGATTCAACAATTAAACTTTTCTTTAAAGAATAGTTCATATACAATGCTAGGGGATGGGGGGAACAGTATTATAAAAGGTGTTACAAAAATCTGTATATGACGAAATCCTGTAGAACAAACTGCCTATGACGGAATTTTCTTTTAAACTGAAAATTGAAAATTTCTTTTAAAGTTCTTTTAAACTGTTCATCCATGCAAAATGAATACAATAATACGGTAGAAAAAATATGTTAAACATTTACACCTGCTAAAAAGGAAACGTATTTTTTTTCTTTTCAATGCGGTTTCATCTTAGAAGATTTTACTTTTACCATATATCGTTTTTTAGATTTGTATGTCTCCATAACATGGAAGATGGATTAACAATACTAATGATAGCTGAAACATTTACATACAACTAACAAAGGTTCATTAAAAGCATAAACATCGCAGCCTACGGCACTTCTGCATAAATGGAGATTATAAACAGACTAAGGTAAGTTTTTTTGGCCAGAACTCTTCCGTAAGGGTAAATATCAATGTCCTGTAGAAATGTACTCGGGGTCGGGCCGTGTTCGGTGCGAAATTTCAACTTTTTTTCCGGGCCGGGCCAAGCTCGGGCCTTGTTTTTAGCTATTATATCGGGCCGGGTCGGGCCTATCTTTTAGCTATTATATCGGGCCGGGTTGAGCCTTGATTTTAGCTATTATATCGGGCCGGATCGGGCCACTAAATTTTCTCTACGAGCCGGGCTGGGCTCGGGCCGAATTTTTATTTTAATATCGGGTCGGACATTTTTTTTCTATGGATCGGGCCTGGAAATTTCCGTCCGTGCATATCTCTATCTTACATATCGAATAATCAAATGATTAGTTCACAAAATTTTGTAAATTTGGACAATAATATCAAACATTAAAAAAAAAAAGTGAATTTTTTAGTGAATTTCGTTTACTTTTACAAACGAGTTTGATTTGAGCGAGTTCGTTTGAAAATTTTTGAATTTGAACGTGAACTTAAATCACTTTTCAGAAATTGAACGTGAGTTTGAGTTAGTTCGTTTATTTTGTGAACGTGCCCAACACTGCTCAGAAGGGCTCTGAGTCATATTAAACACAAACAACACCTGAAAGTTAATTTGCTCCATTTGTAGGCCTTATGGCTTTTAGAAGCATAAAAAATTATTGCTTGATCTGAAAATTACGAAGTGAACTCCATGATGTGAAGAATATATATTTATCAGGAAATGTTTTGTTTATTATTTAAACTTGTAGTACATTTCATGTATTTTCAAAATGTTGTACAAAATTTTGAATATCTTCGAGATATAGTTTGTAGTTTAAAATGTACTGCGTGATAAGTAAAACGGGGTAATAACGCCATTCCTTGGCGTCATTACTCCGGTTGATTCCTTACAGTGTCGGAATTACATCCAAAGGGAGTTTATTTTTTACTTTATGTATGAGACAGCATTATTTTCATTGCTGAAATGGTTAGATTAAGAGGGGTCAGGTACCCAAAAATGATCTAAAAAAATGTAAAAACAATTTTTAATAAATAATAATTAAATAAATAAAACGATATCAAAATGTTTTGAACATTCTAATTCCAACATTTTCAAAATTAGGTTTCCATTAAATTCTCTCTCTATTGTTCAATTGAGTTTTAAAATTTAACTGCCCGTTTTCTCGTCGTTTTCTTTTTTCAAAATTTTCAAAATTTTACCCTTAACTGATGTGACAGGAATTGTAACGTAACTAGCTTGAACTGGTCTGTGAAACGGCGAGATCGAATGATGAATTAAAGAGTGAATAACTTGTAGGATGGTGTTTTTGTACTAAACTTTTTTCACAAGACTATTATAATTAACATTCACTATTTAAACGTCTCTGGTGATAGTACTAAAATTCAAATGAAACAAAATTTCAATAGTGTTTACAGTTAAACTAAAAATTACAAGTTAAACCATAAAAATTGAAAAAAGCAGTGGTTTGTGTGACTGGTAATATTAGTTAAAAGTTTAAAGGCGATCATTTATTTAAACTCATAGAATACTAATTCTGCATTAAACTTTTTGTACAGAATTAATTCTAATTATATTTAATCTAATCAAATATTTCTAACAACAGTAAGATAACTGGAAACGAAAGATAATTTCATCTGTAGCTACAGTTAAACTGGAAATTACAGGTTAAACCCTAAAATAAAAAAAAAAAAAAAAAAAAAAAACGTTTAGTGAGATCTTTATTAGCAGCTAAAGGTTCATTTTGTTGCTAATATAGAGATAATGCTCTGTAATCACATGAATCAAGTATAAAATTTAATAAGGGATCTCACAGGCATATAATTTTTTTTTATCAAAAATCTTATTTCATTAATTTAAAATTCATATTTATTAAAGCATGTTTCATGTAATGACGATATATTAACTTTAGGTTTACGCGAATCCGTTTTAGTGTGGGGTTTATGGGTTAAAAAGTATTTACAAGATTTCTATAACAGTGTTAAAAATATTTTTTACACAAAACTCTAATTATTATAAAATTTCACATAGTAAAAATATTACATTAAAAATGTTTAAAACCGTGCAAATTTTCTTATAATTATATTTAAGCGGGACTTTTCAAGCAAAGAGAATCACAGGGTATTATATTTTGTTGAAGCTGTCCCCTCTTCTCCTTTTCTTTCCCTTTCACAAAAAAGTGAATTTTTTCTATTGCATAGAATGCATATATGGAAACGTAAACACTGATTTAGATAAACACAGTTAAAAATGGGCAATGCTTCTAATAATCTATTTAAGTGGTCCTTCTTAAGCAAAAAGTAGATCTGACATTGTTTTGCCCCCACCCCCCATCTTTCTTTTTTTTTACATTTTCATAAAAAAAAAAAAAAAAAAAATTCTATTCTATTGCTTAAAATGAAATTTTTCAATTTATAGGGCTATAGAGTTAGTATTTTTATAATTTGGCACTCTACGTTGGGATTATTCCATTTTATTTTACAGTTTTGTTTACATGGCGTTATTACCCATATAGATGGGTAATAACGCCAAATAGCATTGATCCAGAAATCACACCATTACATTTTATTAACACACATCTGTTAAATTATTTTTTTTATGTAGGTAGTCAATGAATTGCTGCATCAAATCCTACATTTGTTTGAAAAATACAATCTAAAACTAAGCCGTGAAAATTGGTAGAACCTTAACGTGGCGTTATTACCCCAGGGTACCTTATTTTTAAATGCAATGTGTTTAAACGCTGAATCGCGATTTATTTTTGAAATATTAATTTTTTTGTAGTTTTCAATACCAATTTTGTAATTGTGCCAACAGAAGTATTCCATTTCTTTTTAAAGCGTAAAAAAGAAGTAATTTTTATATATTTAATATATTTAATATATTTTTATATATTTAATTCGATTTTTAGTGGCTTTTTTTTTTTCGCGTTCTAATGACAATTTTTGTCATTGATAAAAGGAATTTTGTTTCAGACTTTTAGCCTAATGTACGGAATTCAAAGACTGTAATTTTTAATTTCTTACAGAATCCAACTATTGTTGTTAGAACGAAATTTAGAGGGAAGCCGAAAAAACTTTCGAAACGATCCGAAAGGTGATTTTTTCGCACGTTTCTATATAAAAGAATCAAAGGAAACCGGAAGCCAAATAAAGACGCTGGAATTAGTATCGACTATACGAAGATCAATAAAAAATGTTATAACTTCATTAAAATGTAAAATCACACCGGTTTTTGCGTTTACCATCTGACAATAAAAAAGTTCGCATTATTTTTGCAGTGCTGAAAATAAGTTAATTTTTGATATTTCGGATGGTATTAATTTATATTGGCATAGCCTACAAAAAGGCACAGCTCGTATTTTTCACGCATCAATTAGGTGGAGGCTCCTTAAGTTTTGGGCTGTTTCTTCTCGTAAGGTAAGTTTACAACTGCTTTTCCAGGCATATAAACATTAGACACATCTATATCATAACACGTCAAGGTGATATTTCTTGAACATAGGTGGAAAATTTATAGGCATTAACAAAATTTTTACTTGACAATGCCTAAATTCATTCAAATATATATATATATATATATATATATATATGCAGTGAAACCTCTAAATAAGTGACACTCTGAATAAGGGACACCTCTATTTAAGGGACAAAACTTCCGGTCCCAGTCCCTTGATATAGGACGTCTAATGTATTTACCTCTGAATAAGGGACACTTTATTTAAGGGACACTTGAAAATGATATTAAAGGGACTGGTTTTTGTATTTCAGATAATGAAGTAGTCTGCGATGAAAACTAAATACAGATTTTTGTGAACTTATCAAATAGATAGACAGTCATGTTGATACAGAGGCATACAACACAATTAACAATCATTTATTTACCCAAAATTCTGATTCGACATCAGTGCGTTATCCGCATTGAAAGTAATACTGAAAATTGTGAGAATGATTCTGAAAGTGGAGAATAAAAGAAAACTGTGAAATAAAGAATTTTACAGATAGCCTAAAGGCTACTCTCAAATCCAAAAAATGCCCTTTTTAAGACATAAGCTTTTATTTTTATTCAGAAATGCCTGAAACCAGGAAGTATTGTTGTTCAGAAAACGTGTAATCAAGCAGTTCTTTCTTTTTTTTGGGGGGGGATGTAATAGATCCTTCAGAATATGTTGTCAAAGTGGGCGTTTTGAAAGAATAATAACTTCTCAAGAAAGGGTAAAAAACAAATGTCTGTGTCACGTGATCAAAATCGTTTATAACTCAATAGATAATTTATTAACCGAAAAATTGAAAACACAGTTCAATTCCAAATTGTTTCCATAGTCAAGCGTTCCAATTTTAATTGTGTCAAAACATTTTCCACTTGCTGAGTACTCTCTTAAAACGAAAAAGTTGAAATAACTCAAGTTGAGCTGAAATCCACTCTTTTCCCATGTTGAAAGGAACCTTCTCAAGAAGAGCTGAAACAACTCAAGTGAATGAGTTGTTTTTAATCAACTCATGATTGAGTGATCTCTATTTTACTCATACTTGAGTGAAATCAAATCAATAAAGGTTAAATCCAGTAGTACTTGAGTGCTTTGTAATAAAGTCATACTTGAGTGAAATGAAGTCATTTAAGACTGAATCTCGTAGCACTTGAGCGATTTGTAACCAAATCATACTTGAGTGAAATGAAGTCTTTAGGATTAAATCGAGTAGCACTTGAGTTAGCTGCAGCCAACTCGTATTTGAGTGAAGTGAAATAATTTAAGGCAAATCCAGTAGCACTTGAGCGATTTGTTATCAATTCAAGTTGGAGTGAAATGTTGTCATTTTTGATTTAATCCAGTAGCACTTAGGCGATTTGTAACCAATTCATACATGAATAAAATCAACTCATTTAAGAGTTAATCCAAAACTCCTTGAATTTGTAGAATTGAATAAATTCACTCTTATGAAAAGCAAAATTGCTTAAAATTACAAAAATCTTCAAGCGATTTCTAAATCGTCTAAATAAAATCACATCATTTAAGACTAAATTCAGTAATCCTCGATTAATTTTTATCAATGAAATTCAATATAACATGGAATTATTGCCACATTTTCAAGTATTGCAATTAAATTCTCATTTCGGATTTAAATTTCTGTTTATTGACATTACAAGGGTATATATATATATATATATATATATATATATATATATATATAGAGAGAGAGAGAGAGAGAGAGAGAGAGAGAGAGAGATTGGAAAACTGTAACATGGATTCTCCAATATTTCTTCCAAGTCTTTAATTAACAAGATTTAAAACATTCTAATTTACATGACTGAAAGTTCTCTAATGAATCATAAAAACATTTTTTTTTTCTTTCTAACTCAATGAAACTGTTTCCTATGTCAATTTAGGGGAAAAGGCAATTGAATCGTTATACAAAATTAAATAGAGCTTACATGAATTTTTTATTATTCTGTCAAATCAGAAATTTTTAACATCAGAATTTTCTTTTGTTAAATGTAAAAGTACATAATTCATTAAATTAAAAATACTGGTGATCTCAAAATTGCAAATTTGAAAACACTTATTCATGCAAACTGCCGAAATTTGCATAACTGTACAACAGCACCCGAACAACATTAAACAGAATATCAGCTTCTGATGCTGTGGTGCTAATGGGATTTTTCCTTTCTTTTCTTGGGCAATTTCAAGTTTACATATTTTCCAATGATACTTATAGCTTCAGATATGCTTATATACAATTTTAATTTTTTCATTAGCTTCTGATTTAATTGTAAATAACAATTATTTTTTTATTAAAAATTTACAATTTCAAACAAATAAACCAATCTTAGGCATCTTACTAAAAAAATATTCAAAAAATAAACTTGATATCAGCCCAACGACTCGACTTCAGCACCACAATGGCAGAAGCTGATTCTTCCCCTTAAGAGTTTAGATAATCCTATGCAGAAGTTATTTTCAAATATCTTGTTTGGATTTTAAAATGTTTACCTTTTTTTTGGGGGGGGGGGGGGCATAGAATATTTGAGGATGATCTGTAAGTGGGTTAGTTTTTACTTTTGCAATTTTGGTTAATTATTTTTTTTTTAAATATTAATAGGAGTTTCAGGCCCAGTTTTGAAAATGAAAGTATTAAAAAACATATAACCTAAATTCAAAAAAGTATCCCCCCCCCACACATGGCCAGTGCAGGGTTTAAATAATTGAAATTGAAAATATTTTAAATGGATAAACATCAACCCATGATACCTTGTTGTAATTATTCCTCGATTTAAATCTCAATCAAAATCATATTTCTTAAACTGACTAAATTTAAAAAAAATATTTTAATTGTTTAGTTTGAAATCTGAAATGGCTTTGAAATCTTAGATAAAATAATTGTTACCCATAGCATTTATATAAGCACATTGCAATTGGGAAATGTGGAGGAATGCCATTAAAAAACTTGTATAGCTAAAATTTTGACTATGGACAATTTTATTGTATGAAGTTAAATACAGAAATAACTGAGAAATGGATTTATTGACCATGTGCAATTATTCTTTATATCATTTAAAACATTTGTTAAAACTTGAATTTATATTCAAGAATAACTTACTTCTTCTTAATAAAGAATTTTTGATTTAATTTTTGATTTTATTCAATGTTTCTTAAATCAACTAACTTTTAAATAAATATAAAAGTATAAGACTGCAGCAGTTTATGTCAAAAGTAGAGCCAAATGTGCAATTTAGAATGTTGCAAGAAAGAAAAAAAACTAATTTTATTTAACAACAAAAACATTTTATTTAGCAAGGACAAAATAAACCTAACATTAAATGATAACAATTCTTTCCAACATCAGATAAACAAGTTTATATAACAACTTTAACAGGACCTTTATAAATATAACAGTCCATTTGCATTAAACATTAATTACATAAAGAGCATATTGTAATCTGTCCACTGGTTTGTCCAACTTTTAAAATCTTAGGCAAAATAGACACTTTCTTGAAAATCCTTGAGATTAAATAAGATTGTTGAATTTGACTCCTCACTCACAGTAGAATTTTACTCCTCCATGAAATCACCATCTTCCTGTGTTAAAAGAAAATATTGAAATTAAGTTAAATAGCAATAAATATAATGTTAAGGAATGATTATGAACATATTAAAATATTTTCCAGCTTTCAGATTAAATGTTTTATAAAATTTCCCATCCATAGTCTAAACATAAAATGAACCATACACTAAAAATTTTAGCTTTTTAAATATTACACTACTGAAAATTCAGCCAATCATGAATAAAATGGAAATAGAATAAATAAATCCTGTGCGATTACACTTATCTGCTTGTTTAAATCATGGTGTTACATCTGATACAATAAATCACCATTTTAAAAACAAATTTAAAATGAAAGTTCTTAAAGCAACATTATAAAATATTGTTGAAAATTCACCTTTGTTGCTACTTTCAAAATGTATCAGCGCTGGCAAACACCCAACCAATACAGGTTTTTGTGGATTTTTAGTTGTTTTTCTATATATTTGCATATTTATATAATACAAGATAGAACCTACAACAATTAGACCAGGGTTGGCACGGTTTAAACCAATTGGTTTTAACTATGGTTTAAACAACTGTTTACTCCTTTTGGTTTAAACAACGGTTTAGTTTAAACCAACTGGTATTTTTCTAAAAAAAAAAAAAAAAAAAAAAATTCAGAAGAAATCTAATGACATTTTCTCTTTTTCTTAATGTCAGATTATTGAATATAAATAACTTCTATTTTTAACACTTTATATCAGCAATAAACATTGGATGTAGCAGGTTTAGATCATTTTTTGGGTATAGGATTAAAATCAGTCTGCATTGGTGAATATATTTATTTCTCTTTAGAAAAAGCTTCAAACATGTGAATTGATCTAATATAAAATAGATTAAAAATATTCAATATTTAATAGAAAAAATCTTAATATTTTGAAAACTGCAGATTATTTAACGCAATAACATAACACAATCCATAAGATTTCAAGCTGTAAAAGAAATCCCCAATCTTAATTGGGGAGGTTATCTTAAGCATTAAAATCAAAATATGAAGTCGAATAAGAGAGTTTTCAAAGATTGGATGCTACTTATAGCATTTTAATAAGTGATTTCCCCCCCCCCCCCTGTTAGTTATCTGCTGAATCTATGACCAAAAATGTTGACTTCAAATTGTCATTTAAGAAACAAAATCTCAAGAAGTATTTGAAATTTATTATTTGGATAGCTATGGAGAAGAATATTTTATTTATCAGACTACTTTCAAATGTTTATTATTAGTAATTAAAAGATTAGTTATAAAGATCCACGCTGCGTGTGGATGAAGATTTATTTGACAACGGTCACTTCCCGACTGACATTTCTGTCACTATTAATCCCACCCGTCTCCTCCTTGTCGTCCCCTTTATAATTGGCCGTTGATCTGCCGTGATATAACAACAAGCTGCACTCATTGATGGAGATAAACTTTAACTCTTTCCTCACTCTGGTCCAAAACTCGAAGGCTAATTTTAGCACTGCTAGATCTAACCCCACAATGAACCTTCCAGTTTAGTGAACTAAAAGGTGCAGTAATCTCCACAATCGGAAATTTTTTTTTAAAATTTGGTTGCATAAGATCGGGGCATTGCGGGTCTCTCCCCTAAAATTCATCTGTGCTGGGTTCTGGGACACCGGGGGATCCCCTTAAATGAACAAGCTGATGATCTCACTAAGAGGGTTACTGACTCCAGTGGTGACCACCCCCCCCCCCCCAAAAAAAAAATCTTCATACTTTAACATTGACCCCCCCCCCCTAAACAGAATATCAATTGTAAAATATATTTTACATATAACCTACTGCACCATCAAAAGATAGTGAGTTAAGCATAATGAAATGAGTTCTTATTGCCCTTATCTAGAATTTAAAGAAAAAAAATACAGAAACATTTCTGGAAATTCAATGTTGAAAAAATTTAAAAGTGAAATTTAAGAATCAAGATTTACAAAGATAGCGAGTTGAGTATAGCAGAATGAGTTCTTATTGCCCTTATCTAGAATTTAAAGAAAGAAAATACAGGGACTTTTCTGGAAATTAAATGTTGAAAAAAATTAAAAGTGATATTAAAAATCAAGATATTTTTTTAACAGTAAAAACAAGAAATATTAAGAATTTAAAATCCCCTCCCCCCCAAAATGTACTTTTTCTCAAATTACCCCCCCCCCCCAAAACTAAGTTATAGGACGCATCTTGCGTCATCAAACCCCTCTCTGGGCACCCCTGACTGAGTCCGACATCCTGATTGATTAGACCTCTCCGGAAGACTTGATCCAGCCTATAAGCAGAAGATCAAATTGATGGTTGGTCAGTTTTTCAGTTGGTCAGTTTTTCGTTCCTTTGTTCATTTTAGTCGTAAGTTCTGTACATCTGATGGATTTTGTTCAGCTACTCTTTGCTCTCAGTAGAGTATCGACAGGATGTAGTTGGTTGTGAGTTCTAGTCATGGCGACCTTTTGTGGATAAATTGAAACTACAGCCTGGTTGCTAGAGATCTCAAGGCAAGTTCAAGGCATATTATTACATCTTGAAAATATTCCTTGCTGCATGTGCTATATATATACAAACGTAAAAACTCTTGATATATCCTTAATAACTGAATTGGAAGTTTTGATTGAGTAAGCAAAATTAAGTCCTTCCTACTCCCCTCTGAAAATATATTTTTTATCGGATTATAGGCCATAGATCACTTCCACGAAACTGAATTATCTCTGTATTGTCCTCGACCAACGAGGCATATTTGTAAGTGGCTCTTTTCTTGAAAAGATTGTGCACCCCTAGTTTAAACCAACTGTTTTTTTCCTTCAAAAATTGTTCTTTTTTAATAAAAACATAATGGCATTCTCTCTTTTTATATTTAATTTAAATGTTTCAAATTATTGGATATAAATAATTTCTATTTTTAACACTATTCCTGCGTTTGTATTGATAGGTTTAAAATTGTGCTGATGGACATACCTATTGTTCTAAAGAAAAAGCTTAAACATGTGAATTTATCAAACTTAAAATAGATTAAAAACATTTGATAATATTTAGTATAAAATATTTTTTAAAAAAGCAAATTATTTAAGTAATCTGTCATAATATGCATGGTGATTTTGAATATAGAGACACATAACTCATTGATCTTTAAGATTTTAGTCAAGCTGTAAAAGAAATTCTTCTTGATTGGGGAAATTACCCGGGTGTCATCCTCTAAAGGGGACACCAAATCTTTATTTGCAAATAAAAAATACAATTTTATAAAATTTTGGAGACTAATTAGGAAATAAAATGAGATGTTTAGCTCATGATGCAATACAGCTAGTTTTCTTTTCTTTGCTAAAGTGAAGTTTTATACAGAATGGTGTGTCTAATTAAGATATGCACCAGGGAACAAAAACCAACCTATTCAACGAGTGTGTAACAAAAGCAAACTTTAAAAGAAAGAATTTTCTTCTACGTATAGACACGGCATTGACTTGTGCAGACTATGGGTCGAGTGATGATTCACTTCTGCGGTTTTTTTATGCAGAAGGACAAAAGGTAAATAAGGAATGGTAAGGTTATTTTTTATAAGAATGTAGAATTGAGATTGAAAAAATATGACAGATTGGAAAGGAGGAGGAGGAGGGGGGGGGGGGCTTGACACCTTTTACATCTGTCCCGGGATGTCACCCATCCTAGCTACATCACTGCACACCCACTTCATCTCTGACAAGTAAATAAATTTTCCTGCCTGAGAAAACCGTACCAAACACAAACCATAAAATATTACTTGAAAAAATAATTATAAGAAAATATTGCATTAATCCTTACTATCTGTTAAATAAATGATCGGAAATAAAATACACAATTTTATAGTTTTAGTTTACGTACTACATACTTTTTTATAAAAGAGTAATTTTCCATTTTATTATGCCAAAAATTTTGTATAACTGCAAAGGAAGTTTGGTTTATTTTACATTCTAGTAGGAGTGTGTGTGTGAAGAGTGGGGGGGGGGGGGACGGTTAAAAGTATTTTATAGAATTTTATGTAGCGGGTTACTGATGACTATTTCTGACCAGTAAACTCTCATGCGTACTGGTCTTTGGGACCAGTAACTTTTTTTAAAATCAATTCTACCACTGGGCTATGCATAAAAAATGTTAAGGGAAAGAGATGATATTACAAGGTATTTTCTAAAGAGAAAGAGGATTTGCTTTTTGGTATCGTTGCATAATATTTAGGAAATAATACTTGTATTTACTAGCATAGAAAGACAAACTTTTGTCCACTGTTTTCGTTTTATTTATAAATTCTCATTTAGATTTAAAGCTACCTGGGAAGCAGGCACAAGAAAATTATTATTTCTGCATGCATTATGTAACAACTTATAAATATTAAGCAGATTATTATAATACAGATCATGCATGCAATAATTTTGCCCAATAACAGTATGAAACATTGCCAAACAAAACAGTAACACAAGTTCAACATTAAGAATGAAAAAAAAAATCTTAGAAATGTGTATAATGTAATCCGGAGCACGTTTTTACTAAGACACTGCAAACAAGACGTAAATACAATGTTTTGATAAATTTCTATGAATAAAGATATAATAATTACAAAACTTTATTACAAGGCAATTAAATAACGAGATATTTACATTGCATTAACAATTTTTACTCTGATTAAATATACTAATTTATTTTATTAAAGCACGAAAGTTTTGTTGCAACACTGTAACACCAATTATTAATATAGAAATGCATTAAACACATCCTCAATATTACCGTGTGACACGACATTTTAATTTCAATGTATGATACTGTTATGAATTTTAGTCTGTTAAAAAGAGAAGGGAAAGTTATTAAAAGAAAGCATAATTAAAATAAAATACTTATATAAAACTTACTTCGTAAAAAAGGCATTTTCAGCAAATTGTTTAGCGAACGCCGGGAGTCTCCATCTTATCTTGCAAGGTCACGTGACGAGTCAGCTGCGAAAATCAGCGCGGGAAAAGAGCTGTTTCATTATTGAGTTGAGTTGTTTAGTTTTAAAGCTGTATGAGTGGATTAGAAAGAGAAAAAATCAAACCAAGATGACTGAATCGGTTAAAAATCAACTCATTCACGATCCAATAAATTAGAACTCTTTCTTGAGCAGCCAAATCCACTCTTTCGTTTTAAGAGAGTAGAGCAGTTGAGAAATTTCTTGCCTTAAAATATGCAAAAAAATTATTATTATTATTATTATTATTATTATTATTTTTTTTTTTTTTTTTTTTTTTTTTTTTTTTTTTTTTTTGTAAATGTGGCTGGCAATGAAGAACTAAAATTCATAAGTATGGTAAGTGAACACTTGAAAGGTTTGTACTGAAAAATTGTGATTTGCAAAACAATTCCTCTTGATTGATTATTTCAAATAATTTTTTTTTAAATGTTTTAATATTTTTTGCGTGTGCACAGTTTTCATAAAAAATACAAATCAAGAGTTCTAAAAATCATTTAATGATTTAATAATTAATTGAAAATTTTAATTATTATTATTATTATTATTATTGCCCGATTAATGTAATTTATACAGTTTGGGTACATTTAAATTTCACCTTTTATGCTTTGTTATTTTTATATCTTTCTTAACGATTAATTAAAAATATTATAAAAAACTCCGAATAAGGGACACCTCTATTTAAGGGACAAAAGTTCTGGTCCCATAGGTGTCCCTTATTTGGAGGTTTCACTGTATATATATATATATATACAAAGAAGTGGTTTGTAAATAACTATGACTCTCAGATTTGACTAGCCAGTCAACGAAATAAAATTAAGTATAATGAAAAGCATTTGGAATATTATAGCGCAATATGTAAAGAAAATTGAGCAAATCGTGAATTAATGTCTGGAATTCGGTAGATATGACGTGTTTTGTCACCTCAACAAATTTAAAACTATGTAAACTTTATACTACAATGTTGCATTGAAATTATTAAACACAAGAGAAGCCCAATTGACATGCAATATTTCTATAATTTCCAAAAATCTGTTCCGTTCTTATCACTTTGCTCCCAGTATATATCGAATAAAAATGCAGCGCATTATATTATAATAAATGTTTTAGAATATTTTCTGTGTGTTCTTATTGATTATTTAATTTGATAAATTAAATTCATATGGTTTTATATGGGTTAATATAATTTAACTTTTTATTTAGACAATAACAAGATTAGTCCTATCATTTTACCCCCCCCCCCCCGACATACATCTTTAATAGGACGTAATCACCATGCCAACCTGGAATCATTAACTATCTTTTGATATCCTTGAATAATTAATATGCGATAATATTTAAGAGAATGAATAAAACTTTTATTAATAGCTTATTAAGTTTTGATTCGATTTTCATAAAACTTGAAATGGGTCGAAAAAATTCTGCAACGAATATTTGTATAATAAATTTGTAACCATTCGGTTGGGTAATTTTTGTACTGTTATATGCGGACAGACAGACGGACTAGACGACTATAAGTGTGACGTATTTATATAATTACGAACGTACCTAAAAGCGAACTTTGCAGTCTTTAATTAACAAAGTTTAAATGTCACTGTTAGAATTAATTATTCAAAAATTTTGCAAGAACAGACAGTTTTGTTTCCAACGCAAGGAAAGATAGATTACTAAAGGGAATATTTGAATAAAGAACCTTTACCTAATTAAATATTATTAAAAAAAAATTACGAATAAGTGATATTTTTTAATATTAAACTATTTATTTAAATTTTGTAATTAAAAATTATAATACTATTAAAGAAATTACTAAAAGATAATTAAAGTGTGATCATAAACATTTTTCAAAATTGTGTACGCAATATAAGATTTTATTTACAAGATACTAGAAATTTCTTCGTAAGATAAAATATTTAAACATAATGTTTGTTTATTCTTACCAATTTGCCTTGTACTATAATTGATTATCAAGCATTTGTAAACTTTTCAATAGAGAAAAAAAAAAATAACAATAAAACAACGTGTTTGTATAACTGGAAAATTTATGTATATATATTTTAATTTAACCATAAAAAACACATTCTTGCCATTGTTCTTTACACGTTTTGTACATGTAGAATAAATTATTTTTTAATTGTTCTAACAATTTCTTTATTAAAAAAAAAAAAAAAGTATTAGAAATATTGATTGAATAAAAGTTTTAGAATCTTTATTTAACAAATTTTATGTTTATTTATGTTGTTTTATTTAACAAAGCTTTCTTTTTATTTAAAAATATACTTTATCTCTTTCTAGAAATAATTAAAACTTTTAAGGTTTTTTTTTTTTCGAGATTTCAAAACATTTTAGAATTTAAATTTCACTTTTTATTTAGGTCCCGATGAAGCTATAAATTTGAAGATAACTTCTTTCTTAAAAAAATATTTCTTAAAAAAAATAAAAGAAAGAAAGATTAGGGACTCGCCTATTTTAAATCTATTCCACTAATACTTTTCCATACATAAATCTATATCGTATTTTCTCATGTATTCTCTCTCTCTCTCTTTTTATTATTGAACGATAAAATGTTGCAAAGTTTTTTTTTTTTACTTACCCCATCATACATAGTATAAGGTAAAATTATAAGGTTGTTTTCAAATCCTTTTTTTTGGGGGGGGGGGAGGGGGACAGATTTAAACGTTTCAAAAATATGCATTAAAATATGTAATTGCTATAAAGGACGTCAAATACTAATAAAAACATTAAAAGATCTTAATAATTTTTACATGTTTCGATTGAATTTACTCAATCATCATCAGAAAAACAAAATACAAATAAACACAAAGATGGAAAATGACAATAAACTATTACAAATGAAATTAATTTTTTTTTTAAATTAAAAAATAAATAAAATAAAAATTAAATTTCATTTGTAATAGTTTATTGTCATTTTCCATCTCTGTGTTTATTTGTATTTTGTTTTTCGATGATGATTAAGTAAATTCAATCGAAACATGTAAAAATTATTAAGACCTTTTAATGTTTTTATTAGTATTTGATGTCTTTTATAGCAATTAAATATTTTAATGCATATTTTTGAAATGTTTTAAATGGACGTATATGAAAACTTCTATTTATAATTAATGTCAGATTTAAACGTTTCAGACACTGGAGATTCCAAAAATCATATTATACACGTTACAAGTGTTTGTATATCATAACTGATTTTTAAGTTGACGTTTAATTTGTATTTTTTTAATCTTTTTTTAATTTGTTTTCTCTTTCGTTATTTAAAATAAAAATTATGCCAATTTGTATTATTAACGAATAGTTTGGAGATTTATAAAATTTGTCGAAATATATAAATATATTTCCGAATGAGTTACTGAATGGAAAATTTTCAGAAATGGGTTTTATAAATAGTTTACACGTGTTTTATTTACCCAGTATGCATATCTATGATGGGTAAGTATTACGATAGCCCCCAACGACTAGTTTTTTTTTTTCTTTTCTTAAAACAATCTTTTTTCTTGTCGTCATTGTCCACATAATCTTAAAAATGTATTACATAAATAATATAATACGCCAGCATCATAATGACAGAGCGACACCTACGCTATTGAATTCTCTTTTATTGTTCATACATCACTTCAAAATAGAGCTACTTTCATTTTTTAATCATAATTGAATAGGGGTAAAAATGCACTTTAAAATAAAATTTGTTTGAAAACTATACTTCAATCGCTTTTTTTTCGACTTTTTAAATAATTTTCTCGCATTATTATTGCTATTTTTGAATTTTAACTAATGACAGAGTTTCTACTGTTTTCAATTGATAGCCCGGGGCAAATAATGAAACTGGAAAACATAAAGTATGTTTTTTTTTCAGAATTTCATGTCGTTCTCGATTTAAAAAAAAAAAAAAAAAAAAAAAAAAAAACAATATATATATTTATCAAAATAATGGAAACACATGAAGGGACATTTAGGAATTCCCTTTGTAAGCATAAAATATAATCTTAGCTACCAGATTTTTTTTAATATAAAAAGTACATGTATTAGGTAGTATGAAAGAGCTCTAGAAAAGTTGTCTACGTTTTGATTTTTTTTTTTTTTTTTTTTTTTTTTTTTGGTCAGAAGCGTAAAATGTCAGACCTCACAGATTTTCAAAGAGGCCAAATTGTAGGAGCCCGACTAGCTGGAGCAACGGTGACCGAAACATCCCAGCTTATAGGCGTTTCTAGAGGTACGGTGTCTAAAGTCATGACAGCATATACACAGCGCGGAAAGACAAGCTCAGCAAAGCAAAATAGTGGACGAAAAGAGAAGCTGAGTGAAAGAGACCGACGGTTATTGAAGCGGGTTGTAATGTCTAAAAAGAAAACAACTGCAGCCAAAGTGACCGCAGATATCAATCAGCACCTGGATTCTCCAGTGTCAACAATTACAGTTCGGAGATACCTTCATAAAGAGAACATTTACGGCAGAACAGCAATTCCCAAGTCACTTGTCACAGATGCTAATGCCAAACGTCGTGTAGAGTGGTGCCACAACCACAAAACCTGGTCGATTGATAAGTGGAAGACTGTTATATGGTCAGGCGAATCATCTTTCACATTTTCCCCCACAACAGGACGGGTACATGTCTGGAGAACACCTTCACAAGCGTATGATCCTGATTGCCTCCGTCCAACTGCCAAGCATGGAGGTGGATCGGTCATGGTATGGGCAGCCGTGTCATGGTTTTCTGCTGGTCCAATCGTAACCCTGAAAGGAAGGATCACTGGGGAGAAGTATAGAGAAGTTTTAGCTGACCAGGTCCATCCCATTATGCAAATTTTGTTTCCTGCAGGAGATGGAATTTTCCAGGATGATAATGCCCCTATTCATGCAGCCAGAGTTGTCCAATCATGGTTTTATGAACATGAGGATGAGGTGGAACATCTACTTTGGCCCGCACAGTCCCCAGACCTCAACATAATCGAACCGTTGTGATCTATTTTAGAGCTTTCAATCCGGAATCGATATCCTCCACCGGCATCTCTCACGGAACTTTCACAATATCTCCATGAAGAATGGTACAATATTCCTCTAAACATTATTCAGAATTTGATTCAATTCCCAGGCGAATCCAAGCTGTATTACATGCCAAAGGCGGTCCTACGCCATATCAATAAAGAATTTCTTCAAAATATAGGGTGTTTCCATTATTTTGATAACCACCTGTATACCATATATACAACTAAATAGATATATAGTACAAAACACATTTCATTTTAAGAGTTAAAGTACACGCTTTTATTTTGTATAAAATAATACCATTTGCTTACGCTGAAGAAGTCCACATTTACGATCAAGTCTTAAGCAACATGAATAGAAAAGTATGCATGCGATACCACTATTACGGAATAATACACTAAATCAGCAAAACGTGATGCCGTCATTCAAAAAGCTTGATAAAAAAATTAGGTATCTAAAGATTCATAAGCCTTTATTTGTAACATTAATATAGATACTGAAAATTAAATATAATTTATAATAGTCCCATATTTTATCTGAAACATTTCATTTATTTACATATATATATATATATATATATGTTACAGGCCAAACCCGATTTTAGGCCAAACTAGATTGGCCTAGTCCAAACTAGTCTATCCTAATGTCCATCGGATAGACTAGCTTTTTCTAGACCAAACTAGTCTATCCTAATGCTCATAGGATAAACTAGTTTTTCCTAGGCCAAACTAGTCTATCCGAACCCCCATCGGATAAACTAGTTTTTCCTAGGCCAAACTAGTCTATCCGAACGCCCATCGGATAAACTAGATTTTCCTAGGCCAAACTAGTTTGGCCGAACGGTCATTAGGATGAACTAGTTCAGCCTGCTATTCATTGGTTTGAACTAGTTTATCCTAGGCCGAACTAGATTGTACTAGGCCAATTCAATTTGGCGTGATTTTATTGAATCTAAAGATCGCCACGGCGCCAACTTTCTAGTTTTGATCTATTTTATCCTAGGCCGATGCAATTTAACTCGCTTTTAGCTCACAAACTATCAAAGCCTGAGAGCTAATGTGCTCGTAGATTCTGTGTGTGTGTATGTAACCATGTACGTACGTATGTCGGACTAATATATCGCGATTAATATAACGCACTAATGTGGAATTAATATAACATCAGCACCCAAGTTTTGGAATTTGGATGCGATTTAGTTCAAATCAGCCGGCTTCGCCCGCTATCGGGCCCCTTGTTTTATATAAAATCTCGAAACGGGCGATGTTGAAGCGATGTTGAAGCGAATGAACCCCGAAGAGAAAAAAACATGATGATAAATATTTAAGAAAAAAGATTCCGCATCGAAATACCACTATTTCCTAATAGTAATGTTTTAAAAAATCTTATATTCTTGCTGGAACATTTTGAAACTTTGTCACAATTTATGGCATTTGATATAAATTTATAAAAAAAAGTCACATTTCGGCGTGAAAGAGGGTGTGGTTGTGAACAAAATCAGGATATTTACGGAATATAACGGAAATTCTAGCTTTTAAAGCACCGCGACCTCAAGTAACATATCTACTAGGATAAGGGACGTTTCGGTCCCGCCATTTCGGTCCTGCCGTTTCGGTCCCGCCGTTTCGGTCCCAAGACATTTCGGTCCCGAGACACTTCGGTCCCAAGCCATTTCGGTCCCCAGCCATTTCGGTCCCAAGACATTTCGGTCCCTAGCCGTTTCGGTCCTTAGCCGTTTCGGTCCCAAGACATTTTGGTCCCGAGCCATTTCGGTCCCAAGACATTTCAGCCCCTTCTCCTACAAACTGAAATTTTATGAAATAAGACATAATTTTATAGGGAACATTGCAGAGTTTTTAAATTGAGGGCCATAAAATTTTAGTATAATGCGATTAAAAGTGCCCGAAAACCGCAAACACTTATAACTCATAAAAAATATTATAATTCACACATATTTTCTATGGTAATCCTAATAATAATTGGTAATCCTAATGATAATTGGTAATCCTAATTCTCAAAACATTTAGTAATTTTAATATAAAAGTCAAATTAATGTTTTATTAAATAAATTTATAAGTTAAAAATTATTAACTTATGTAATGAATTTTGCTTTAAAATAAACTCAACACATAATTAATTTTATATTCAATACATCATTATATTTCCTAGTAGTTCTAAACTGAAATTTATCTTTCACTTGTTTATTTATTGTATATTTAAAATTACAGAAATTTAAAACAATTAGTATAGTTAAATATAAAACTAAAATAAGAATTATTATTATTAGTAGGAGCTAAAAGGTAATACAAATAAATAAATAAATAAATAAAAGCTTAGTTTTGACACTTAAAAATTGAAAATAAAATTATTTAAAATAACATTATATTACATTTTAATATATTTTATTAAATTATATATTATATTTTATATATAACATTTATATTATTATATTTTAAAATATTATTATATTAATTTTATGTAAATAAAAATAAAAAATAATCATCTTATTAGAATGAAATAGGCCCAATTTCAATAAAATTAACTCACAAAAATTGTCTTCATGGCGTGAGAAGACTGTTAAACAAAGCAGTCAATTAAGAAAAAGTGGCGGAGGCAATTTTTTAAAAAGAAATTTTTTTTCAGCATGCCCAGTTCACTATTGCTTTCGCAATGTTAATAATGGAAAGTGACTTATGAAAACAAATTTATAAGATGCAACTTTGTATTATTATTAAAAAAAATGTTTTTCAATAAATACATCTTATATCTAAATTATCAAAGGAGAGGGTGTAGATGGGTAATTTGAGGAAATATGCATATATTATAACTTATAACTGTCTAATTGAATTATTAAAGACATTTATTATTAAACTAATTGGAAGAAAAAAATAAGCGCTGTTTTTTTTATTATTTAATTAATGCTAATTTAAAGGTTCTAAAACAATGTACGTAAAAAGCCAAAAAAATATTTGTGGCAGTTTATATAAAATACTTTTTAGTTTATAGTAGTTTATAGAAGTTTATATAAAATACTGATACTAATAATTAATAGTAAATTTTTAAATAATTATTCTGATTAATAATAATACTACTAAAAGCAAAAGACAATATCCCTTAAACTTATATCACATTGTTTGATCAAACAAAATTTTCAGCTCACTGTGACTCATTATCACGAGTTGTAAAAGTTTAAATTTATCGGAATCTTATATTCAATTTTTTATAAAACTTGGGGGAGGGAGGGAGAGAAATAAAAAAAATTAAAAAAAGGCCCGAATAATGTCGAACTTATACCATTTTGTAAGCCCACAACAATTGGAATCTGATTTATAAGGTAGGGAGCAAAGAAATAACAAGGGACCAAAGTTGCTGGGGACCGAAATGGCCAGACACCGAAATGTCTCGGGACCGAAATGTCTCGGGACCGAAATGTCTCGGGACCGAAATGGCCAGGGACCGAAATGTCTCGGGACCGAAACGGCGGGACCGAAATGGCGGGACCGAAGTGGCGGGACCGAAATGGCGTGTACCCTATCTACTAATAGGTTGTTTAACGGAGTTTCATTCAGATGCAGTTTTCTTAATAATAAAGTGCGCTTTTTGGTGTTGGAATGAGGAACTAATATAACGTGGCTTAGTAAAAACTTGCTGGCTTCGCCCGCTATATGAGTGGCGTGGGTAGCGGGGATATGGTTGGAAATTCGTTCTCTTCGAGGCTCGTTCGGAAAGGAGGATTACATTCGGCGGTACTTACTCAGCACGCTTGCTACGATTGGAATTTCGTTCGCTTCGAAGTTCACTCGAAAAGGAAGAGGGCATTTGGCAGTACGTGTGCAGTACACCTGCTATACGCTGTCGCAAGCTGTTGGGACGTGGCTGAAGAACTAATGCACGAAATTTAATAAAAAATTATATTCAGGTAGTCTCTGATCTAAATTAATGCTGATTAGTTTTTTGTGTAAATCGCTCATCAGGTGAAGCTGCTGTTTTGCATTTTTTATGATTTACGCATTAGCTTTATCTTAATAACTAATACACAAATTTCCATCAAACATCAGATTCAGTTCGTCCATGAGATGAGTTGGTGTTGTTTCTATTTTGAAGTAAATCACTCAACATGGCTATGCCATGCTGCATTTTTAACAATTTTTACAATAACTGTATCTCAAGAACTAATGAACGAAATTTAATATAAATTTATATTTAGATATTCCCTGATCTAAATTGATTCTGATTACATTTTTATGCAAATCGTTCAACAGATGGCGCTTCTAAACTGCATTTTTACCGATATGCATCAACATTATTTCAATAACTTATTTACGAATTTTCATCAAACTTCCGGATTCAGCAAATCCGTGAAATGAACTAATTCTGTTTACGTTTTTATATTAATTGCTCAATAGGTGGCACTGTTGTGCTCAATTTTCCCGATTCCTGAAATAGCTCTGTCACAAGAAATAATGCACGAATTTTCATCAAACTTTAGATTTAGTAAGTCTCTGATAAAAATTAGTATTCTGTAGTTTTTGGAGTAAATCTCTCGAAAGGTGGCACTGCTATACGGTATTATTCGTGATTATTGCAATAGCTCTATCTCAGGATCTAATGCATTAATTTTCATGAAACTCCAGACTATGTTAGTCCTTGATATAAAAAT
Source organism: Maratus speculifer (assembly GCA_964019185.1). Taxonomy (NCBI): domain Eukaryota; kingdom Metazoa; phylum Arthropoda; class Arachnida; order Araneae; family Salticidae; genus Maratus; species Maratus speculifer. The sequence goes on along the minus strand of OZ025290.1, from coordinate 247,020,323 downwards.
TACAAAAGTACTTTTTAGTTTTTGGAGTAAATCGTGCAACAGCTGGCGCTGCTATGTGGCATTATCCATAATTATCGCAATAGTTCTATCTCAAGAACAAATGTACGGATTTTCATCAAACTTCAAATTCAGTTAGTCCCTGATATAAATTAATATCCTTTTGTTTTAGAGTAAATGGCTCAATAGATAGCGCTTCTATGCAATTTTTTTTTATGATTTCTGCGATAATTCTATCTCAAGTAGTACTAATACACAGATTTTCATCAAATTTCAGATTGAGTTAGATTTGAAAGACGTTGTTACAGATTTTTCAAAAAGTTCCGGCAAGAATTTAACATTTTCACAAGAATTGCTATTAGACAATAGTGATATTTTGATGCGGCATCTTTTTTCTTAAATATTTATCATCATGTTTCTTTCTCTTCGAGGTTCGTTCGCTTAACATACGTCCGTTTTGAGATTTTATGTAAAAGAAGGAGCCCAATAGCAGACGAAGACAGCTTGTTTGAACTAGATCGCGTTGTATTAGTTTCAAATTCCAACACCAGGGTGCTCGCGTTATATTAGTTCCACATTCCAGCACCAGGGAGCGCACCCTATTACCAACAAAACTGTATATGAAGGAAACTCCGTTAAATAATCTATCAGTAGATATGTTATTCGATGTCGCGGTGCTGCAAAACAAAAATTTAAGATTTTTGCAAAAATCACTATTCGTCAGTAGTGGCATTAAACGCCGAACATATTTTTATAAATTTATATCATGTGTCATAAACTATCTTAAAGTTTCAACTAGATCAACCTAGAATTTCCGTTATTTCCTGATTTTCTTCGCCCCCCCCCCCTCTTTCCCTTTCGTATTGGGACTTTTTTTACAATTTTTATCATGTGTTATTAACTATCACAAAGTTCCAAACAGTTCCGACAAGAATTTAACATTTTTACAAAAATGACTAATAGAAAATAGTGGTACTTGACGCGCCATCTTTTTTCTTAAATATTTATCATCATGTTTTATTATGTTTCTAAAAGTTTCAAATAATGGTAATATTTAATTAGCAGCTAAAACCTTAAAAAGTGCTGAGCTTTAAAAAAAAAAAAAATCTAGCGTCCTCTTACTCTACCCCCCCCCCCCATCCTAAATTTCAAGTGTCATGCTTTATTTAAGCTTTTTCTTATTTTTAAAAGGATTCGGATATTTAGTTTCTTAATATGAACAGTTTCGCCTGAAGTGATGCGTGCAAAAAACAATATCTGTTACGAATTAAAAATCTTTTCATAAAACCGAAAGTTTGTATCCGATTGAAAAATAAATCCGTTCTACGTTTATATTTAAACTCAGATCCCCCAAAATTAATCAGGGAAACGCCTTATCATACGTACGTACATACGGCCATACGTACGTAAATGGTTACACACACACAGACACAGAATCTGCGAGCACATTAGCTCTCAGGCTTTGATAGTCTATGAGCTAAAATCGCGTCAAATTGCATCTGCCTAGGATAAAATAGATCAAAACTAGAAAGTTGGCGCCGTGGCGGTCTTTAGATTAAAAAATATCACGCCAAATTGAATTGGCCTAGGACAATCTAGTTCGGCCTAGGATAAACTAGTTCAAACCAATAAATAGCAGGCTAAACTAGTTTATCCTAATGACCTTTCGGCCAAACTAGTTTGGCCTAGGAAAATCTAGTTTATCCGATGGACGTTCGGATAGACTAGTTTGGCCTAGGAAAAACTAGTTTATCCGATGAGCTTTCGGATAGACTAGTTTGGCCTAGGAAAAACTAGTTTATCCGATGGGCGTTAGGATAGACTAGTTTGGCCTAGGCTAATCTAGTTTGGCCTAAAATCGGGTTTGGCCTGTAACATATATATTATTTTTTTTAGAGAATATTAATATACACGGATTAATAAAATTGCATTCTGTTAGGTATTTTATTGTAATTAAGTGAATGCGGAGGGGGAAAAGAATCACACACATATATTTAAAAGCACATTTTTTATAGCAGACGATATTCATTTCATACCACGTATTTTAATTACAATTTCTTTTTTTCAGTTTTAATGAGAAATTGGCAACAAAAAGATATAGTAATCTACTGTTTTGCCTTTACTTTCGATGGAAATAAAGTACTTAATTTACCACCATACCAAAAATTGTATTTAAAACTACAAAACAATTAATGTCTCAAAAACGAGTTGGTATGCAGTTTTCAAACAAGTTCATTTAAAAGTGCTTTTTTCCCCCATGTGACGCACAGTGGGGCAAAAACCCCAAAAGCTGGCCAAAAGTCGAAAAATGATGTTACGATTTAGGGAATTTTGATTATGTAGTTGGCTAGAATAATGTTTGGAGAGTCAGAATCTGTATTTAAAAAAAGATTTTTGCTTTGCCCTTACAAGCTGCATTATTTCAAAAATGATGCTTGAAGGAGTATCATTTAGGGCGAACAAAACAACAGTTCCTATAACGCGCGCTACATTTTAACATATTATCCGATTTTAATGATTTGAAATGGATTCACACTATGATAGTGTGTACTTTATTTGCATACATTACAAAACTTATATTAAATACATAAAAATTAATAAATTCATAGTCATTTTTGATAAAATATTTTAGAAAATATTTTATTTTTTTACATTCAAACATCAAAAAGTTTAATTGTTCCACAGTGTTCCACAACGAAATTTAATGGAAATAATAACCTGAGCTATTGTCTAATGATTCATGAAAAACTAGCTGCCAAAAACTGCCATTCTGCATTTCACGCATGTTTTAATACTGCAAGTAAAAATGTCACTTTTTCGGCCGCTTCAAAAATTCTGAAATTGAATACTTTTCACATTAATTTAGCTGATAAATATATTTCAAATTTTTGGATTATTCAATTTTGTAATAGTTCTATTTGTAATAGTACTATTATATTGTAAATAAGTACTACTATAATCATGAGATTAAATTAATTTGATAAGTAAGTTTAGTAATGAAAAAATGAAAATAATTCTCTATTATTGGTCCGATAGAATAACATTTTCTTATCTTTATATGTAGTAATTTTGTTTGTTCTACAGTAATTAGAAGAATTATTTTGTCAATGGCAATATTTGCTAGATCAAACTATTGAACGTATTTCATTAATGAGAGTGAAAATCATTATGAATATGACTTTCGCCTACGTTAGCGATTTGGATTTGGTTTGCAAGTGAGGATGTGATGGCACATCTGTTGTAAGTACATTTGAACAAATATTTAGCTATGAAGATGGAAGGAGGTTCTAATATATTTTTCACTTCACGCGTGCTACTAGAATACATAAACTTTGCAAATAATTCATGAATCGTCAATTTGAAAATTCCGAGATCTTCATTTCACTGATTTTATCGGGCCAACAAAGATCCTTTTTTTTTTTTTTTTTTTTTTTTTTTTTCCAAGAAATACGGAAGCTACTGTCAATGAATGGGATTCTATTAAATACTAGGAGAATTAACTTATTTATTTTAATATAATCATTGATACAGAAGAAATAATCTTTAATGACGAATTAGTGTATTACTCAACGTTGCTACCTATGTCAGACAACATCAAAACAGCTTCTTACCGATATGACATTTTTTAATTAAAAGTGGATAGAGATAATTTAGAATTCAGAAAATCTACGTTACATGCTAAAAGATGTTTAGAGAGGGCTTACACTTAGCAGACAAATTGGATAGAAAAAATGATAAGCTCGTACTCTGCATGAAAAGGAGAACATTGAAATTGCAAAATAAAATATGCAAAAAATATTTCGTTCACAATTAAGATTTCTCGTCGAGAAACCAAATCCCAGACTTGGAAGGACAAATGATGACAATACAATTCAACGATTCTTTGAAAACGCAAGTATTTGTGCTTCTATAACGAGCGTATACGGAGATTTGATTAAACGATTCTGTCATAAGTAATTTCTTGTAGCCATGTCATTTATTTGATCAATTTCGAAGATTTTTTCCTTACAAACAGATCGTAGATTTGAACTACATCCTGGTTCTATATGCCTACTTCAGTACGCAAACTACTTATTAATGACAAAGAAATAACATTATCTTCATTACTGCCGATTTGTCAAATGACATAAGATACTCAAGAATCATGCAACAAACTGAACAAAAAGGCATCGAGAAGATTTATCGCAAACATGCTGTAGCTCGAAAAAAAGAAAGATATTTTTGCGTCTTTTAATGTCATCAGATTCTTTCATTTCCAGTTTAGGTAAATTATCGTAGAATAAATTAAAATCATTGAACCTAAGATTCAAAAGATCTTCTAATACCGCCAACTAGTTCTGGTAACTATTTCGACACCTTGATCTCTAATGAATCTTTTTATTGTACTAAAGTTGATTCTAAAGGTGAATTTCTAGAATATATTTTAGTTTTTATTTTAATAATATAAAAATTAAATAGTCTAATATTTTACTTTACATTAACGTACTTAAATTTCGATTAAATATGTCTTGGTTCCTTGAAAATTCCTTTTTAAGTTTAGTCTCGATATTTTAAATTTTATTTAAATCTAATTATTTTTACCTTTAGTCTGCTATTTTATTTATTTATTTATTTTTAAACTTTAGCTTTTGAATCCTAATTCGCATCCTGAAAAGTTTACGAAATTTCATACAAATTTGAATAACTTTCGAGAAATTTAAATTTTTGTTCCGCCATTTTTTTTTAAATTTTAATGTTGTATTCTTACTTAGAATCTTCAAAAACACCTGTATACGAATTTTCGTACAATTTAAAAAACATCTTCATATTTTGGCCAGCTTTTCGGGATTTTGCCCCACTGTGGGACGGTGTGAAAATTTAAAATGTATGATGCTTAGAAATTTAAAAATGCGTAGTAGTTAGTATCAGTATTTAAAACAATGATTAATATGCTTCATTTTACTGCTGGCTTATGTAATGAAACGTTTACTGACTGGCAGCGCCAGACGCGCCAGCCGATAATATATATATATATATACAGGGTGTTTCCAAATTTTTTTTACAATAAAAGAGGGGTAATAGTACACATCAAGACAAACAATATTAAATGGAAGACCAAGGGTCCCAAACGTTTTTTAAAGGAGACAGCCGCCATTAAAGTTAAGGGACCAAAATTTCAAATAAACATAAAAAACGGAAAAATCGGTCGATTGGTTTGCGGTTTTCACTAAAATTATTCTTTATGTCGGCATTTTCTTGAAATTAAATTGTAAAGATAAATTTCAAAAAATGCCGATAGAGGGCGCTTTAGACTTTGGAGTAACGAACAACTATTTTTTGCCGGTATTTTTTCCATCTCATTAAATGTTTTCGTAAGCTTAGACTGAAACAAATTTTGAGCTTAAAATCTGAAAGTGGGAGTGGTTAAGTAGCACAAACTGAACTGTGTTCAGAGGGTTCAAATTTCAAATGATTATAAAAAACGGAAAAATTGGTTCATTGATTTGCGGTTTTCACTAAAACTATTCTTTATGTCGGCATTTTCTTCAAATTAAATTATAAAGATAAATTTCAAAAAATGCCAATAGAGGGCGCTTTAGACTTTGGAGTAACGAACAACTATTTTTTGCCGTTATTTTTTGCATCTCATTAAATGTTTTCGGAAGCTTAGACTTAAACTTAAGTTTTGAGCTCAAAATCTGAATAGTAGGGAGTAGTTAAGTAGCACTGACTGAACTGTGTTTAAGGGGAGTTGATGTTCAAAGTTAAAATAATTATAGAAAATGGAAAAAATTTTTGATTCGTTTGCGGTTTAAAATAAAACTATTCTTTAAGTCAGTATCTTCTTGAAAATAAATTTTAAAGGTAAATTTTAAAAAATTCCATTAGAGGGCGCCTTAAACTTTAGAATAACCAACAATTAATTTTAACCATTAATTTTTTGTACTAATTAAATGCTTGCAAAAACTTATTAAATGTTTTCGGAAGTTTAGATTTAAACTTAAATTTTGAGCTCAAAATCTGAATAATTAGGAGTAGTTAATAGCGCAAACTGAAGTGGCTTCAGGAGTTGAAATTTAACACTCCCCCCCTCCTCGAACACAACTCAATTTTTCGCTACTTAAACACTCCCAACGATTCAGAATTTGAGCCTAAAATTTAAGTTTATGCATTTGAAAGCATTTAATAATGAGATTGAAAAAATAACAGTTAAAAATAGTTGTACGCTACTCCAAAGTCTAAGGAGCCCTCTATCGGCATTTTGTGAAATTTATCTTTAAAATTTATTTTCAAGAAAATGCTCATTTAAAAATTAGTTTTAACAAAAACCGCAAACGAATCGACCAATTTTTCCGTCTTTTATAATCATTTGAAATTTGAACCCTCTGAACACAGTTCAGTTTGTCTACTTAACTACTCCCAACTATTCAGATTTTGAGCTCAAAATTTAAGTTTAAGTCTAAGCTTACGAAAGCATTTAATAAGATGCAAAAAATAACGCCAAAAAAGACTTGTTCGTTACTCCACAGTCTAAAGCGCCCTCTATCGGCATTTTTTGAAAATTATCTTTATAATTTATTTTTAAGAAAATACCGACATAAAGAATAGTTTTAGTGAAAACCGCAAATCAGTGAACCAATTTTTCCGTTTTTTATTATCATTTGAAATTTGAACCCTCTGAACACAGTTCAGTTTGTGCTACTTAACCTCTCCCACTTTCAGATTTTGAGCTCAAAATTTAAGTTTGAGTCTAAGCTTACGAAAACATGTAATGAGATGCAAAAAATAGTTGTTCGTTACTCCAAAATCTAAAGCGCCCTCTATCGGCATTTTTGAAATTTATCTTTATAATTTAATTTCAAGAAAATGCCGATATAAAGAATAATTTTAGTGAAAATCGCAAATCAATCGACCGATTTTTCCGTTTTTTATGTTTATTTGAAATTTTGGTCCCTAAACTTTAATGGCGGCTATCTCCTTTGGAAAACGTTTGGGACCCTTCGTCTCCTATTTAATATTGTTTGTCTTGGTGTGTACTATCACCCTTCTTTCATTGTAAAAAAAATTTGGAAACACCCTGTATATATATAGGGTGTCCCTAAACTCATGGTATATACGCTAGGGGGTGATAGAGCACATCAAGACGAGTAATAGGAAATAGGAAATCAAGGGTCCTAAACGTTTTCCAAAGGAGATATCCGCCATTAAAGCTTGGGGCCCAAAATTTCAAATACACATAAAAAACGGAAAAATTGGTCGATTGATTTGCGGTTTTCACTAAAACTATTCTTTATGACGGTATTTTCTTGAAAAAAATTATAAGGATAAATTTCGAAAAATGCCGATAGAGGGCGTTTTAAACTTTGGATTTACGAACAACTGTTTTTTGCGTACTTTTTTGCATCTCATTAAATGGTTTCGTAGGCTTAGATTTAAACTTAAATTTTGAGCTCAAAATCTGAATAGTTGGGAGTGGTTAAGTAGCACAAACTGAACTGTGTTCAGAGGGTTTAAATTTCAAACGATTATAAAAAACGGGAAAATTAGTCGATTTGTTTGCAGTTTTTGCTAAAACTAATCTTTAAATCAGTGTTTTCTTGAAAATAAATTTTAAAGATAAATTTCACAAAATGCCGATAGAGGGCGCTTTAGATATTGGAGTAAATTAGAATTATTTTTAACCGTTATTTTTTTTAAATCTCATTAAATGCTTAGATTTAAATTTTGAGATCAAATATTGAATCGTTGCGAGTGTTTAAGTATCGCAAAAGTGAACTGTGTTCGAGGGTGGGGGGGGGGGGTTAAATTTCAACTCCTGAACGCACTTCAGTTTGCGCTTCTTAATCCCTCCCAACAATTCAGAACTTCAGTTCAAAATTTAAGTTTTAATCTAAGGTTTCGAAAACATTTAATAAGTTTTGGAAAGCATTTAATTAAATACAAAAAATAACGGTTAAAATTAGTTGTTGGTTACTCTGAAGTTTAAGGTGCCCTCTAACGGGATTTTTTGAAATTTATCTTTAAAATTTATTTTCAAGAAGATACTGACTTAAAGAATAGTTTTATTTGAAACCGCAAACGAATCGACCAATTTTTCCGCTTTTTATAATCATTTGAAATTTGAATCCTCTGAACACAGTTCAGTTTGTGCTACTTAACCACTCCCAACTATTCATATTTTGAGCTCAAAATTTAAGTTTAAGTCTAAGCTTACGATATCATTTAATGAGATGCAAAAAATCACGGCAAAAAATAGTTTTTCATTACTTCAAAGTCTAAAGCGACCTCTATCGGCATTTTTCGAAATTTATCTTTATAATTTATTTTTAAGAAAATACCAACATAAAGAATAGTTTTAGTGAAAACCGCAAATCAATCAACCAAATTTTCCGTTTTTTATGTGTATTTGAAATTTTGGACTCCAAACTTTATTGGCGGCTATCTCCTTTGGAAAACGTTTGGGACCCTTGTTTTGCTATTTACTATTACTCGTCTTGATGTGTTCTATCACCCCCTAGCGTACATACCATAAGTTTAGGGACACCCTGTATATATACGCACACACACACACACACACACACATATATACATATATAAATACTTTTATAGATACAACCAAAGTAATTCAGACAATACCATTCAATAAACCAAAATGAAACCAGTATTTTTACAATCATATTATTGAAAACAGTTGAAGTTTAAGGTGAAATAGAAGGCAGATTACCAAAATAATAAAGGATAAATGGACATTAGAAGGCTTTTTCATAAAACTATTGTTCAGGGGTGCATAATTCAATGAAAAAGCAAAAACAAACAACCAGTTTCTGTTATGGGACATGCTAAAAGCTAATTATTCGTCCCACAATGCACTCGACTGGTTGGAAGTTATTTACTATTACAAATTATTAAAAAGATATTCATTGAAGAAAATATAAACAATATGACAAAATAACAATAATATAATATTTCTTAAAAAAGTATATATATAATAAAATATTTACCATACCTATATCCTAGCATGATGTGTAGTTCATGTGAATCTGAATTAGGTATAAATTACATGTGACTTTGTAACAGTTAAGGTCATAGTCAAGTATAAGTCATATAGATAATAAAATTAAATTGTAAAAATAATTATAAAAATTAGTAGAACATATATTATACTGTAAAATTTATAATACATTTAGGAAAAAATAATTGATACTGTTAGAAGTACTATATTTTTAAACAATTATTAATATCACTATATCAATTGTTTAACTAGAATATGTTACTTCAACTTCTAGTACAAAAAATATTTTAGTGCTGCCATCTATATGATTAATATATTAATTAAATTATATACTTATGGTGCTGCCATCTATTATTAAGAAATATTATTGGAATAAAATAAATTATTTAAATGCTAAGAATTTTCCAAGAATAATTTTTATTCTAATATTTTACAAATAATTTCTTTAAGACAAATGTAATAGACAACCATATCTTATTTCAATAACTTGATCATTATTAAGTTATGCATATTAATTTTAGGTATACATAAATGTTAATACTATGTGTAAAGTTTTCTTTTGTTTAAATATATAATAATTAACCATTGCGTATTATCCAGACAACACCGCCCTCCCCCGTAATCTAACATCTAACCCACCCATCCATCCTATATACATATTTTTTAATTTTTTGTATTTTGTATTTTTTTTTTTGTATTATATATATATATATATATATATATATATATATATATATATATATATATATATATATATATATATATATATATATATATATATTTAAGTTTATAAACTTTGTGCATCAATTTTTACATCTTAATGTAGAAGGAAAATGCGGTTTCAAACGCAATTTGCTTGAAAACTGTATTGCAGTTTACTAGTTTGTTGTGGTTATTAAAATAATTTCCAAGCATGAATTTTTTAAATCTAACTCCCTCGCGTGCAAGCTCCATTACGGAAGAATAATAACACATTTACACTGAGAGCAATATAATAGTTTAACATTTATCTTCGTCTAATTTGCCACAACGTAATTAAAACTTCATAAATAAATAAATAAATAAATGAAATAAAACGACACAAATTTAACATCTATATAATTCCATTTTTACACCGCCGAATAGGGAAAAAATATAATCTGTAGGAAAACTGCGTCTGTTTTACTGAATGTTAGTTAATGATCTTTTAAATAATTTCGAAGTATAAATTATTTTTAATCCATCGCTATCCCATACAGCCCGATTAGAAAGATTAATTCATTTACATTTAAAATAAAAATAATTCAGTATTTTCCCAGGTAAATAACCCCTAACGAAATTAAAACTTCATAAAAAAAAAAATAATAATAATAATAATAATGTAACATAACAAGAATGGAACCAAATTTAAAATACATATAATCGAATTTCGTGCTTAAAATACTGGAATTACGATAATTAAAACGTATGCAGTAGGGTAAGTGTTCCAGTAGTGGGCCACCAGTTTTCAAAGTTGAAAAGCAAGTTTTCTAGTCACCCCTGTCAGATAACAAACTAATTGTTGATTGGCTGGAACCCTTATCTGTTATCAGGCAAAGGGACAACTTCGGTATTCTCATAGTTTTTGAGCTAGAATGGTGTTTTTACAGACTATACAAAAAAGCTAAAGAGAAGCCAAAATTATTTTACGCAATCATCAAAACTTCTAAATATGATTTCATTATTGTGTATATTTAAGTGTAGAAATGTAAATATATATATATATATATATATATGTATATATATATATATATATATATATATATATATATATATATATATATATATATATATATATATATATATATATAACTTCTGTACAGTATGTATTAAACTCAAGAATGGAGTGGCCCACTTCAAGGGGGGGGGGGGGGCTTACTGGAGCATCAGAAAGTTACTATGGCCCACTACTGGAGCATAGAGGAAGGTAACATTTTTTATTTTTCATTTTTTCTAGAGAATATATTTTAAGAATTTGAATGTTTATTCTTACACATAAAGGTAAGGACTAGGCTAAAAAAAAATATTTTTTTAAAAATTCACTAATACTTTAATAATAATTAGATAAATGTCCTTAAGTGGCCCACTACTGGTGCATGTACCTTAAGTAACAAAATGTTCGGCGATTTCTTTGTCTGTTAATTACGAGCATGCGGCTAAAACGAAAGTATCACTTTTAATAAGTATAAACACTTTATATGAATAAATTATTGATTTTTTGATATGAAAAATGCTTTTTGGTGTTATTAATAGGAAATTAAAAGAAAAAAAAACTTTTACAAAATATCTATCAGAGTTATATATATATATATATACAGGGTGTCCGAAAAGTCTGGAAACGGTCGAATAACAAGAGAAATACATATGAGATTGAAAAACGCAAATATACGTGTTAAATATTTTTAAATAAACTACTCAGTGATACCAAATTTGACCTTCGCAACCGACCCCTTGGGGGTCAGAGGGGGTCCAACTTTGAAATCTTAAATTATAACCCCCATTTTTTATTGCAGATTCGGATTCTACGGACAAAAATACATAACTTTTGTATTTGATGTTTATTTCGAATCCTCGTTTATCACAGTGTAATTGAGCATATTAAAGCGATACATATTTCGGCTTTTCCAACGGGATTTTCCCTAATCGAAACTAATTGGGGAGAATTTATGACATCAAATTCCTCGTCTTTTGCAATAATAGCGTTTCCTGAAAATCACCCGTGCCGATTATTTCGGTAGTGCTACACAATTAAAAATTTGATCCATTTGCTGTAGCGTCACTCCACAGCTTTTATAGAATATCTCTTTCATGACCAATGAGAATGTTCCATAACACAGTAAAGTACACTGTAAAAAAATTGACCCTTTTGCTGCATCGTCACTCCACCGCTTTTATAGAAAACGATTACTTTACTGTGTTATGGAGCATTCTCATTGGTCACAAAAGAGATATTCTATAATAGCTGTGGAGTGACGCTGCAGCAAATGGGTCAAATTTTTAACAGTGTAGCACTATTGAAAAAAACGCCACGGGTGATTTTCAGGAAACGCTATTCCTACAAAAGACGAGGAATTTGACGTCAAAAATTCTGCCCAATCAGTTTCGATTAGGGAAAATCCCGTTGGAAAAGCGGGAATATGTATCGATTTAATATGCTCGATTACACCGTGATAAACGAAGATTTGAAATAAACATCAAATACAAAAGTTACGTATTTTTGTCCGTAGAATCCGAATCTGCAATAAAAAATGGGGGTTATAATTTAAGATTTCAAAGTTGGACCCCCTCTGACCCCCAGGGGGTCGGTTTCGAAGGTCAAATTTGGTATCACAGAGTAGCTTATTTAAAAATAATTAACACGTATATTTATGTTTTTCAATCTCATATGTATTTCTCGAGTTATTCGGCCGTTTCCAGAGTTTTCGGACACCCTGTATATATGTGTGTGTGTGTGTGTACATATATATATATGTATGTATACATATATATATATATATATATACATAATGTTCTGTAACTCTGGAAGAGTTGGATCTTATAATTTTAAATATATTTATTGACAGTCAGTTATTTATTATCCATGACAATTTTTTATAAAGCTTAAAAACCCAGACATTTCCGTTTTTTAACTCGCAGTAGTATTTAGTATTTTAGAAAACGTGAATGGAAAACATAAATATTTGTAATAATTCAGCCTCCTTTCAGTTGTTTAAAATTTGGAAAGAAATGCTCTGCAGATTAAGAAATAATAATAGAAATTAATTCACATTCAAAAATATCCATTTTTATTTTATTTTATTTTATTTTTGCATTTATTTGGGTTATTTCTATGTATGATAAGAACCATTCGAGGCGAAACCCGTAGTTGCAATAACCATCAAGGAAATCTATGTCACTGTCAATGCATTTGTTTTCCATTATATGCGTGGTCTCCTGATTTTATTTACTAATTTTTTCTTTTTTTAAACTATTTTTACAAAACAATATTTGTATGAACTAAGATTATGAGACTGTTAACACCTGTGTGCGATGAAATACATGTCGATCTGAATAAAAATATTTATAAGTCTTTTAAGTGTATTTTTTATCACTTTTAAAAATTAATAGTTTAGTTTATCTATGTTGTTTATATTGAGCAGTGTTTTCCCTCGAATTTGCTAAGATCTGTTTGGATTCCACTGATTGTTTAAAGTGGTAAAAAACTATTCAAACTTTTTACATTCACATTTTGCAAATGACTTGAAACTTTAATCAACAAAACAGATTTTAAAAAAAAATGGGCGACTTTCAGAGGGTAGAGTTTTTCCCTTTTCTCTGACAGTAAAATTTCTAATGCCTTTTTTTCTTGGTGTTGGATTATTATTTTATGTCATTTTCGATAAATACATTTTACTTATAAAAACATATATTTATTTAATAAATATAATACATGTCATATGTTAAAAAAAATATTTACATAAACATTTTTATGTATATACATTTTAGGTAAATTTCTCTATATATGTAATTATATATAAATATGTACATATTAAATACATAATATATACACTTAATAAATAAATATTATGTACCGATATTTATTTTTATAATTTTATATATTTATCATATTTATTATATATGTCAAATTAAAACAAAAGTTATAAACGTTCCTTAAAAAATATGCTAGATGGAATAAATAAATAAATTGTAATCTAACAAATTATAACGAATATTTGAAAAATAAAATTTTCAAAGACTATAATTTTAGACTTATAAATGATTTCTATATTTAAAAAAAAAAAAAAAAAAAAAAAAAAAAAAAAAAACAATGACATCATTTTTATGATGATCAAAACGTAGCTTATGTAATAACAGAGTCATATTAATATGCCTATGGAAGTTTATAGTCACGTTAATATTCCTGTACCAATCATAAACAAATATTAAGTAAAATTTCAGTTTAACAATTTTCGGTACTGTAATTTTTTAACTTCTAACCATCGCAAATTTTCAACTTTTACACCGTCGTATAAAGAAAAAAATTTACTTTTAAATGTATCTTGTTTGAAACCTGTAACTAAATTTGTTTTATTAATTTTTTTAAGTTATTATTTATTTATTTTTCTGTAGTTTTTTTTTTTTTTTTTTTTTTGTCATTGTGGCAACAAAAGTATTGCATTTCTAGACATTAAGTATGAACCAATCAAAAAACGAATAAAATAAAATAAGTTGCGGAGTTGAAGTAAAAAGATTCAGGTATACTTCAGATTTCCCAGTTCTCTACCGAGGACAACTTTTTTCAATAGTTAAAAAAAAAAAAAAAAAAAAAAAAAAAAAAAAATCCCTGTCGGCTTGGCCTATAAGCGGAGGTAGATTTCGAAGAGTGCTCATTTCAACAACAAAAAATAAAATAGATTAGAGATATACCCAATATAACAACTTTATTCGGCCTCTTTTGAAAAATTTTTAATTTCATTTTTCTGTAAGAGCTTGTTTTATCAGAATCATCTTAAGCGAAATTCGGCTCAAATGCCCATTTTGACAACATATTTTGAAATATATTCTGACTTTATTAAAAGATCGACCAATACAGTACATTATATAGTTCCTAAATAACAAAATACTGTCAATTGAATGCTTTTGAGAGCAAAATTAAATTTTAAAATAAGTCATAAAATAATGAATTTGTTATTTGAATATATCCTCAATTCTGTAATCATGATCGCTTCGGGAAATTTTGTGCGAAGTGCCCAATTTGACAGCATTTTTAAAAATATATTAAGCTTTTATATAAAAACTGACCAATTCAGCGCATTATATAGTTCCTAAATAAGAGAACCTGTCGATTGGATGCGTTTGAGATCAAAAATGGATTTAAAAACGGGTCAGAAAAAACGAAATTTGTTATTTGAATACTTCCTCAAACTACCAATCACGATCACTTTGGGAAATTCTGTTCAAAACACCCTTTTTCGCAGCCTTTTTATATATATATATATATATATATATATATATATATATATTGTCTTTATCAAAAAACTGGCCAATGCGACACATTATATAATTCCTAAATAAGAGGACTGGCATTTGAATGCGTTTAAAATTAAAAATGAATCTAAAAATGAGTTAGAATATAAGCTGTTTGGATTTGAGGTTTTTTTCTCCAACTTCTATTTTTTTTTTTTTTTTTTTTTTTTTTTAACTTATAATTGCTATAAAAATTGGTCCAATGAAAAACTTGTCAGTACAAAAGTTGTAGACATTATTGAGAAGATGTAAAATAAATTTAATTAGGTTTGATAGTTTAAGAATTGACGAAGTTGTGGATTTTTGTTTTTTTTTCACCCCCCCCCCCTTTTTTTTTCATCGGTAAGAAATAATCCTATCAAAAACTTGTAGATACAAAAGTTTTAAATAATTGTAAAAACATTTATAAAAAATTTAGTTTGATTTGATATCTTGAGAATTGACGAAGTTATGAATTTTTTTCTCCCAAAAACCCTGTTTTTTCCCCCCTTGAACCCATTTTTAACTTTATCAAAAATCTGTCATGCATAAAATTTTCGTCCATTTTTTAGAAGTAATATAAACTTTAAATCGATTCTATATCTATTTTTATTAAGAAGTTGTGGCGTTTTTTCTGTTTTCACAAAAACCTTCTATATTTCCACCCCCTTTGTCCGATTTTGCCCATTAATGAACTTAGCCGATATTTTATACTTCTTGATTTTATGTATCAGTTTGGAAAGGATTGGAGCAAAATTAAAGTAGTTATCGTGTCCATAAAAAAGTGATATAGACCGATAGGTAGATAGATAGATAGATATAAACTTTTTTTACTGATGGTAGTTTTGGGGTCTACAGGTCACGATCGGCGTAGATCTGAAAATTTTTTTCAGAAATTCCAACATGGGAGCGACCTCAATAGATAGTATTTTATACGAAATCTACCTAAGTTTCAGACGTTAAAACTAAGACTAAGTTTAAGACGTTAAGACTAAGTTTCAGATATGTATTAGGGGCAATAGACGCCCACTCCCTTGCCTCACATCCACACTTCTTTTTCGAGTGTTTATATCTAAAAGAAAAAAATAAAAAAGGTTTAAAGGAAACGCCTTGTCAAGCAAACACATACTTTTAAAGCTCTTCGTCGTTAAGGAGATTTTATAGCTTGCAGAAAGAAGCACTAAATGAGACACGTGCGATACTTTTTCGCTAATGATCCTGACACACTATTATAACAAACTGCCGATATTTTCTTACGCTAAATTTTGCTGTTTAATACGCAGCTGGGTATATCAGCTATTTAACGCCATACGTGAAGCTAATTCTCGATAATCTATATAAATTCTATTCGCTGGCAATGTGTGTAGATAACCAGACAACATATTTATGACCATTTATACTGGGTTATATTGGGTCAATTCAAGTAAAAAATAAGGTGTGAAACAAATAATGAAAATACTGAGTCTTGCTCAATCGGTTATGCTCGTCAGTTTATTGCTTTAATGAATGATTACATAAATTCATTTTTTAAGGAAAATGATTTTCATTTAATGGATAATTTTTATGAATACAAATTTTTTATTGAGAGAAAAAAATTCTTGTATAAAAATATAATTAAATTACCAGTTTTATTTGAATTCTTTTTTTCTAATTTATATTAATAATTTGAAAAAAAAAGATAAACTTTGTTAATATGCATATAAATGAATTGTTTTAATAGCCCTAAGAAGTTATTAGCAGGCTATGGATCACTCTTTAATGACAATTTTTAAGAAATCATTTAGTTCAATACATAGATATTCCTTTTATTAGTTAATTACAAAGCAATGATCAAATAAAATTAATTAAATGGAAAGTTTAAACAAAATGTAAATTGTTAATTATAGGTTTTAATAATAATAATAATAATAATAATAATAATAATAATAATAATAATAATAATAATAATAATAATAATAATAATAATAATAATAATGATTATGTTGATAACAAATTATCATTAGTGTTATGTGACTGGGTTGACCACTTACACCTTAGGTGAGCAATTGTGTTTAGCGGTAAGTGTGAAAACGAGAATTTCTTCGCTGCGCTTCTGTGTTTTAATTAGAAATATGACTGGCGCTGTACTGTCTAAAGTTGCTGAAAAGCTCAAACTAGCGTATAAAAATTGACCGAGGTAAACTCAGATTTTAACCTTGATTCTGTTTAGCCGTTGAAACATTAAAAAAAAATTGTTTGCTTTTGAAATTTTAAGTTTATTTTGACAGTACTATAATTTGAGAGAGTGCACCGCCACGTATCGTTGATAAATGGAATTAAAACAACTTCGCCGAGTAAAGTAATTCCCGACTTCATACTTTGATCTAGTACACGAATACCTTCCGTGACTGTTTCTTACTGCCGCTAATTAGTTACTGAATTTAATAAATGCTTAGTCAATTTTAAAATACCATTCATATCTAATATTAGAAAATGAACAGGAAATATTCTAATAAAGTTTTAAGAATACTATTTTTTTTTTTTAGAACAAACAATTCTAAAAATAATTTCGAAAAACATACAATATTAGTATCAAAATAATTTTCTCAGTTGTACTCCTTTTTTTAATGCTACTACAAACAACAAGTATCACATTTTCTGTCTTTTTACTTCAACAAAAACAAAGTACGGAAAGTACATAAATATCTGTGTTATTAAATTTTCTAATTCCAATGACTGAAGAATTCAAATAAATAAAAAAAAAAGGGACACATCATTTAAAAAACAAACTCCAACTGAAAACAATTTTTTTCAAGCCAACAGACATCTGAGGGAAAAAATATCAATTTCTTAAATACGTCTATTTTAATTAGAAATTCTATTGTAAGTGATTGGAGAAAATAAATTGCATCTGAGGCAGAAAATAACTTATGTTTTCTTTAAATAAATCTTGCGACATTCTTGTCCTAATAATAAATGTTTTGTTTGTCGTTGTCATCACACACAGTTTATTCCATTTCAAAAACATTAAAAAAATATTTAAGGGCTATTTAACTGCTATTAAATAAAAATTGAATATCGAATAAAATAAGGTAAATTATATCAGATATAAGGTAGTTTTTTTAAGTAACAGAATACAGCTTGTAATATTCTAATTATTGAAACCACTACATAATAAAATACATATATGACTAAAATTCTATTAGTTATATGTGAAACGATGTAATACTACTCGTATAGAGTCGTAGATTGAAACGTGTTTGCTCCAGATGTATTTTAATGTTTTCAGATGTGTTTTAGTAGGAAATAAAATTAGCATATCACTCTACAAAACAGATATAAATCTGTAAGATGATGTCGGATTTTCATACATAATTTACACTAATTAAGATGTCTTTATCCTATTTTATTATTTTATTATTTATTTTTATGTTAAAAAAATAAACATTCAAATTTATTACACTAAAATGACACTAAATTATAATAAAATTATAATACTATTAAAAAAATGACGCTAAAATAGAATAAATGAAAAATATTATTTTTGTCCTTTTTTTTCTGGTATATGTGTATGTTTGGGAGCTGGGTACGATATTGACAAATTATTTCCAAAAGATCGGCGTTTTGTTTAAATTCTTATGTCTCAGCTCAGAAATTTCTGATTTTTTTTTTTTTTTTTTTTTTTTTTTTTTTTTCATTATTTATGTTGTATTACAAAAATAAAAATAAGCATGGGTTTTAAATAAACTATTTATTTTATAAGATATTAAAAAAATCTAAAAATAATTTTTAAAATGACAATCTTTTATAATTATTTATAAATAAATGTACAGATTTTGATAATTCCTCTAAAATAAATCATAGAAGTGTTAAATTTTTATGCACATAAGGACGTAATATTGTGGTAATTAAAAAAAAGGATAGTTTTTTAAATGTAATTTAAATAAAAACTCTAGTATCTTGCATTCATATTTATTATATCAAGATTTTGTCCAATTATTTATCTTTAAAACAGTTTTGAACTTTGTAAAAAATAAAAGAAAATAAATTGAAACTGGTGTGAATCAATATGAACAGGAAAAACTTCTTAAAAACGCCATAAAACATTCTTAAATGCGTTAGGCCTTTCGAAAGATCTGAGTCTTTCTTCGTCAGGCGCAAAGAAAACATGCGTCTACTATGAAAGCAGCAGCATGACTGAAATGAAAGAAGGCGGGAAAGGAAACAAGCTGAAGGAGCAGCTAATAGGTAAGAAAAAGGCAACAGCCAATCAAAAGAGAGTATATTCAAAATGGCCACAGAGTAGAAAGTGAATAAGGAAGCAAACCGGTAAGAGAAAAAACAAAAAAAAGATTAAATTAAAAATAAATTATAATTAAAAGAAAACACACACATATATATGCAAGCACAATAAACTGGAAGAAAAAAATATCTTATACAATCCTAATACTAAGTAATAAAAAAAATAAAATATATAGGACTGAAAAGATTTTTCCAAGCTACGGAGAGAATTTTAGAATCAGATTTATCATTAACAATAACTTCAAGATTAATATAAATAGCTAAATTTTTAAGAAAATCTAATTCAGAGATACTATTGGCATTAAAGATAATTTTAGCATGTTGAAAGTTAAAAGTATGGCCGAAATCCTAAGCAACAGAAGGTTTTAAAATTTCTTGACTAATGACATAACGAGACTGTTCTTTTAAGCGGATTTCGGGATTTCTTTTGGTTTGACCAATATGAGATAAATCTCAGCCATTACAAGAAACATTATAAATTCCTAATTTATGAAAATCAGCTTTAAAAGATTTAGAGTAAGGAAATTTCAGTTTATTGACAGATTTAAAGATAACGTTAAAATAATGATAATAATGTTAACGTTATCTTTAAACCTGTCAATGAAAATCTTTTGAGCGTTCTTGTAAAAGAATTAGAAATTTAAACACTTCATTACTAAACATGCCATGATATACTTCAATACCAGGTATCAGTTACATGGTAATCCAAGAATATTTAAATAAATTAGAGTTCAGATAGACAGACAAACTGAATTCATAAAACACATTATAACTATATTAGAAAATATTAAAAATATGATAACTGAGAAATAAATGTTTTTATATTTGTGCCTAAAATGCTCTTTTGCATTCATATTACAATTTTATTTACAAAAAAGGCCAAAGAGAATAACATTTACTTTAATCAACACTTAGGAAAGTTAATTAAATGTTACGATTAATTAAGTTAGAATTTATTTTTTCGGAATGCAGAAAAAGAGTAATGTATTCTAATGTACGACATAAAAGAGTGTGATATAAATGAGCCTTCAGTAATTTTTACTCATTTATGACAGAAGCTAAAATTTTAATTGGAAATGAGGAACATAAACTAGAACATGTTAAATTACAAAAGTACTTATTAAGGAGAACATAATATTATAATATAAACACGAAAAACAAACTCCTTTGTTAATAATTTCAAATAATACATATTAAAATGAATGTATTGAACTCGATAACAAAAAATAATCCTTTCATTAGATAATAAATTTAAAATAGAAATAGATAATCAATGAGTCATTGGTATCGTGCAATTAAGAGGTCTGTTTCTTAAGTAAAGACCATTTGGAAATAAAAACCAAATGAAAAAAAAATCAAAAGCCAAATTTACTTTCAGGTTCTACATACGTTTCTCTATTTTTGTATATAGATGCCAAGTTTGTTTAAATAACTATCATACCTTATAACTAGATTTTTAAAACCCTCTTCATAGAAACTTGTAGTCTGCTCCGATAACCAACAGGAAGATCCCAAACACTGCAAAAACTTGGGCTGCAAACTTGGCAGCTATGTTGAAAAATAGAGAAATGTATGTACAATCTGAAAATAAGTTTCGTTTTCGAAATTTCTCGTTCGTTTGGTTTTTATTTTCAAACGGCCTTTGCTTAAAGAATTACCCTCGTAAATAATGAAAAATAATATATACATATATATTTTTTGTGTAAAAGATAATTTTTTAATTAATTTTCAGCAGTGAAATAAAGTAATTAAAAATTACACTTTTTAAAATTTATTAAAAAAGTGCGGTAATTTAAAATCGTTATAATTCTAAATATTATTTGTAGAATTTAATTTTTCGTTACATGTAAATAAACAGAAATGGCTAAATTTTAATTTTGATTCACCATTTTTAAAAATATTAATTTTTAAAAAAATTAAAAATATTTGAAGTAAACATTTGAAAAAAAAAGTGATGTAACTTTTTTTTTAAAAAAAATCGTATTCTCAAAAGTAAATATTCTTTTAAATTTGCTGAATCAAAATTAAAGTGAAATAATCAAAAAAGACATATTTCAAGTTTGAAGCGTTTTTCTTAAAAGGTTCTTGATTTACAACTATTTAAACCTACGAAATCTTGGGAAAAAAAAAACCCACTATATGAATAAAATCGCATTTTCAGAAGCAGACATTTCCACGACAGCCATTGCTTATAATCTATATTTTGAAAACAAACCAAGATGAAAAACTTGTCGTTGGGGGCCACCGTAATACTTACCCACCATGGATTTGCATAACATAATCTATGAAAATAAAACATGTGAAAACTATTTATACAATGCTTTGCAATTCCAAAACAAAATTTAAATGTATATTTAAATATTTTTAATATAACATAGTAATGCTCTATTAATGAATTGCTGATGAGCCAATTTCGACAAATTATATAAAATGCCAAACTATTCAGGTTGTACCGAACTGCGTAAAATAAACATTCTTACTCTCTTAAAAAGTCAGCCACAAAATAGCTCAAGTTGAGCTGAAATCCACTCATCTCACGTTTTGAAAGACAGCTTCTCGAAAAGAGTTGAAATAACTCGAGTTATGAGCTGTTTTTAACCAATTTAAATGAAGTTGAGCTACTTAAATAAGGAATTTAAATCAAGAAGATTCAATCGTTTGAAAAACAACTCTTTTATGATCGAAAAAAACTACAGCTCTTTCCTGAGAAGCCAAATTAGCTCTTTCGTTTTAAGAGTGTATAACTCCAAAAATAATAATCATATTAACTAAAAGTTTACTGCGTCGGATTAAGCGTCTCATTTCCAATTAAAATTATATCTGTGAATTGAAATTTGAATGAAATACAGGGTCATGAAAAATCGAAGAATGTGGAAAACAGGATTACAAATATCTCAACTAATAATCCGATCAACTTCATTCTTTATGCAAAATGTGTGTTATTTTATTGCCGTTTACGTCCACTCCTTAAAATAAAAAATTTTGAATTTTTTTTTATATACCTTTCATCATGACGAATTTTTTGAGAGACCGAAAAAAATAGTACCGGGTAATCGAGGTTACTGATATTCAATAGGCTTCCTCACATTCTTACATACTAAGTATATACAAAATTTCAAGTCTCTATCTCAATTTGTTCGTGAGATAGAGCGTTTACAGACACACAGATTGTCAGACAGACGGACAGCATTTTCTTTTTTATGTTTTTCGGAATCTCTTCTATCTAAAACGTGTAAATCCGTCAAAAAAAATTTTTTCGATTTTCAAAACGATTGCAAGATTTACCCTATATTACGTATGATGAGTAAGTAAAATAATATTTTCTCTCCTAATTAAGATAGAAACATGATTTAAACGACATTATGAGCATACAAAAACTAGGATTTTTTTTAAAAGAAAATTTGAAGAGTTTTGAATCCATGACACCCTTAAATGGCTTTTTCTCCATGTTATTACTTACCCATCATACGTAGTATAGGGTAAGTCTTGCAATCGTTTTGAAAATCGAAAAAAAATTTTTTGACGGATTTACACGTTTTCGACACTGGAGATTTCGAAAAAAATATTTTTAGAAAAAAAAATTGCAGTCCGTCCGTCTGTCTGGTCTGTCTGTCTGTCAGTTTGTCTGTCTGTAAACGCTCTATCTCCCGAACGAATTGAGATAGAGACTTGAAATTTTGTATGCACTTAGTATGTAAGAATGGGACGAAGCCTATTTAATATCAGTAACCTCGATTATCCGGAACTATTTTTTTCGGGCACTCGAAAAATTCGTTCTGATGAAAGGTATATAAAAATTTTCGAATTTTTTTATTTTAAGGAGTGATCGTAAAAGGTAATAAAATAACACAAATTTTGCATGAAGAACGAAGTCGATCGAATTCTTAGTTGCCGAGATATCTGTAATACTGTTTTCCACATTCTTCGATTTTTCATGACCCTGTATTTCATTCAAATTTCAATTCAAAGATATATTTTAATTGGAAATGAGACGCTTAATCCGACGCAATAAACTGTTAGTTAATAAGATTATTATTTTTGAAGTTATAAGGATGTTTCTTTTTCGCAATTCAGTACTACTTGAGTAGTTAGGCGTGTTGTATAATTTATCGAAAGAGATTCATCAGCAACTCATTAATACAGCATTACTATACACAATAAAAATATAAATACACGTTTAAATTTTGTTTTGGAATTGCAATCCATTTTATAAATAGTTTTCAAATGTATTATTTTCATATATTATATATGCATATATATGATGGGTAAGTATCACGGTGGCCCCCGCCCCAACGACTAGTTTTCTTCACTTTCCTGTTTTCAAAATTTTAAGGATTTTTATATGTTCCTTATTATATATGTGGTAAATCTACGCACGAAATTAACCTTCAGGTTTTTTGTTATTTAAAAAATAAATAAATAAATAAAAATACATAAAGTTATTTTAGATTTCATCGTTTTACATCATATACATCAGTAAAAAAAACTATATCGAATGTAATATCAGATATATCTAAAAATCCATTCACAGTCTTGTGTAGTGTAACACAACTTGAAATTGAAAAAAAAATGGAATAAAATATAATTTTTTTAAAAAGTAGTAAGGATTTTAAAAAGTTCCAATTTTTATAAACTTTTATAAAATTAAAATTAAATATGCAGTTTTTTAGTGTACTTTTAGATGACCATCTAAATGCAGTGAGTTTACTATTTGAACCACATTTTTAAAAAATAAACATTTTTGAAAAGGTAAATTGTCCATGGCTATATTATTTATATTTTTTACACTGGGCAGTACATCGGACATCTTTAAACCAGACATTTTTATTGCCTGCTATTAATAACTGATATTTCGAAAAACTAACGGATTATAAAATGATAACTGTGAATAATAATTGATTTGGATGTAAATGTGATTACACATATAAACACATAAAGCTGATTAATTTTCCGGAAAACTGTTTTAAATATTGATTTCATCGTTGACAAAAAAATGTTGTGCTAAAAGTAAGACGAAGATTCCAATGAAATATGTTTGTCTGATTCTCAGCCCACACATTGACTTTATTAAAATGGCATTTAATTTGTATGAACTTTCAATGAAAGATTTTTAAATGTCGTATTTATTGTGTAATTGTCGCCTCCGCCTGTTTCACATGCGTCTGCTTTTCGAAAGAAATGTACAAAATGGCAAAAGTTTTGCGTTAGGAGTATTGGGATAGTTTGAATTGATAGAAAAGAATTTCACACTTAAATAAAAGCCCACCACACTACTCACCCACTTTCCTTCTGCGTTTTTTTTTTTTTTTTTTTTTTTTTTATCACTGTTAAAAATTTGCCGCAAACTATTTTGATATTCAGCCTTATATTATTCCTTCTTTTATCTTA
The DNA here is from genome assembly GCA_964019185.1 of Maratus speculifer. Taxonomy (NCBI): domain Eukaryota; kingdom Metazoa; phylum Arthropoda; class Arachnida; order Araneae; family Salticidae; genus Maratus; species Maratus speculifer. The sequence goes on along the minus strand of OZ025290.1, from coordinate 246,995,662 downwards.
CATTAAGATATGGGGTTTATGTTAGTATTTTCAAATTAAATGAAATTAATTTCAATTATTTTATTTTTTCCTTTTGCTTACATTTTTATTCTCTTTTTACATATCTAAACATTAGTGTCTGGTACTTTTTTCCCTATCTATCCATTTTAATAATGTTATTATGATTTACTTTTTAATGTTTTTTCTCCATTTAATTTAGGTTTTCTGTGTGTTGGTAACCCCAAATTTGTATTATTTTGCTTTTCATGGCTGATGCGAAGATGAAATCACACACTTTATTTGTAATTCTACAGTATTTGGAGTCCAACGAATCTACTATAGTTCTGCAAATTACAAATATTCCTTCTAATTCATTTTTTTTTCTTTTTTTGTTGATATATATTGTTTTGTTTTTAAAATAATGATTATATATACATATATATATATATACATATATACATATACAAACAATTACATAACTGTAATTTATCTCTATCCTGTTAAAAAAAAATTCTGTGAAAACACAGAAAAAAAAAGAAGCACTGTAAATTTACGCAAGTTCTCGGTTAAATGCATTTGATTGAGTTTTTCGGTCATCATTTCACAGGCATTTCCCTTTTTCTTACATCAGGTTCCCAATATGTCTTTTTCCCAATTCTCTTTCGGGTCCGAATATTTTCTCGATATTTAGAAAAATTGTTTTTTCGTTAATAACATTAACACTAGCTATTCAAATAGATTAATAGGTGTTTAACGAATATGTCATTGTCTGAAAGATAACGAATATTGTTGTTTTGCGTGCTATTCAATTAATATTCATATGGCACTAGGATAAGGAAGAATTTTTGGAGATGTTTAGAAAATGTTACATTACAATAAGATTTAACTTATATTACAACTTTCTAATACTTTTGGCGCTTTATTACACACGATTCTTTCAGGAAAATAACTTTTATTTTAAATTTAAAGCGATGTTTAAAATAAAAGTATTGCAGACAGCGCTAAGAGAACTAATCAAAAATAATAATTATTATTATTACTAAATGCCTAAACATAAATGAAGTCATATAGTAAATGCATAGACACATACTAACATTACTACATGAAATAATAGAAAAAGTATTTCTTAAAACAAAACAATACAAAGACATGTACTATTAATAGAATACCAGACCCGAAAAGGTTAAAGATAATTTTATTTTTCTTATAAATTGTAAATTAAAAATACACATTTTTAAATTTTTTTTTTTTTTTTTTTTTTTTTTTTTTTTTTTACAATTTTATTAGAAATTTAAAGAAGAAAATTTAATTAAAAAGTTATTTTATTAAAAATCAGAATATTTTAGAAAGGTGAAAATTCGTATCTCCCGAGTTAGCGGAAATTTTTTATGGACAATCAGTTTGCAGTTGGTTCATTCACTATGTGCATGAAACTTGGTAACATTAAAAATAAATTAAAAGTAAAAATATTTCCCTACGGAAATCATAAAATATATCTTTTGCATGCAGTAGCAACAGTTCCTAATTTCCTCTAATAAAAATAGGTAAACAAATGCGACTTTGCATAGTTAAACAATTATTCGATCAAAACCCCGTAGTTTGATAGTAATACATATTTTAATGGTAAAACTCCTTTAAGAATTTAGCTAGAATACTAACTTCTACTATACAATTAATTATTATTTATGAAATAAATGGGCAATCCACAACAGAGATAACAGAGAGAACATAGAGTTATAAATATTTCACTTCTTGTAAATACATTAGAAATTCCTAATTTTCGAAGACCATAATCGCAACCATGAAATTAAAGTAAGATGATTATGGATATGCTTTAACAGTTTACGGACAGATACTCCAAGCAGGCATATTTACCGAATGAAATGTAATATGATTAATAAAGTTAATTTCGCAATATACATGTATGTACATTTATTATTTATTTAACAAAGTTTGCATGCAACACTCTCTTGAATAGAAAACGCGCATTTTTAACCATGTCCGCCTTCCAAAATTTATTCTATTTTTTCTTTTTGTTTCTTTCTATTTACTTTCTGCTATCTTTACAAGAATAAAGTACAGAATTCGTGAAACAATCACACTTCTGATTTTTCGACGTATTTAAACGTTTTAGACGTTCCGAACACGATTTGACTATTTTTAGTAAATGTCTGTTTGTATACACGTGACCCAAATTTTGTGGATGCTGCTCTATCTCAAGAACTAATGCATAGAATTTAATGAAACTTTATATTCATTTGAATTTAAATATAAATTTGCGCTGATTAGTTTTTGATGTAAATCGTCCAACAGATGATAGTGCTTTGCCGCATTTTTCACGATTTCTGCAATAACTCTCTCTGAAGAATTAATGTACGGGTTTTCATAAAATTTCAGATTCTGTTACACGATGACATTAACTTCTGAGATTAAGATTTGATGTAAATCGCATGAAAATTTCATATTTTGTTACACTCTCGAATTAATTAAACCTCATTGGCTTGGGTATATACTGCCCAATAAGGTACCACTTTTATGCCCTTTGGATTCGCAGACAACTAAGAGGATGCGGGTCCCGAAATTCAATAATTTGTTTGAAAATGCGATGTTTATATTTCCTTTTTTGATTAACATATTTCACCAATCTTATATCTTTAAAATCATCAAGATGGGCATAGATTATCGTTTTATTTTGGCACTGTGATAGCGAATTTTGAAGTATCAACCTATATGAAATAGAAGAAAGTTTTGGGATTGCCACATACGACTAGTTTATTTTGTTAATGTATGTTTATTCATAGCTTTAGATTTGTTTCATTTTAGATCAATTATGTTTGGAAGTGACCTTTTTCTTAATGATTGCAAATAAATTTTAATAACATCCAAACGCGGAATGTTTCTACATCTGCATGTCCGTCATTTCGCGAATCGAATTTTTACTACACTGTAAACTTAAACTCCAGTAAAAAAACGGAAAAGGTGCTGGCAGCAGAGTTGCCGTATCTGATCCGTTAAATCATAGAAATTCTTTTTCATTACTTTTCCGTTTCCAAGACAGAAGTGTTCCGTTTGAGACTGGAGATTGTCCGTTTTCGAAACCGGAGCATTTCCGTTTTCGAAACTGGAGCGTTTCCGTTTTCGAAACTGGAGAGTCTCCGTTTTCGAAACTGGAGCGTTTCCGTTTTCAAAACTGGAGAGTTTCCGTTTTCGAAACTGGAGCGTCTCCGTTTTTGAAACTTAAGCGTCTTCGTTTTTGAAACTGGAGCGTCTTCCTTTTCGAAACTGGAGAGTTTCCGTTTTCGAAACTGTAGCGTTTCCGTTTCCTAAACTGGAGCGTTTCCGCTTTCGAAACTGGTGCGGTTCCGTTTTCGAAACTGAGGTAATCCAACTAGGAAACTGAAGTACTCCAATTGGGAAACTGAAATACTCCAACTGGGAAACTGAAACGCTATGGTTTAGAAAGAGAATATTGTTTTTCAGACTAAAATTTTCCATTTCAGAAAGAAATTTCAAATTAAGGCATGATTAGTTTCCGTTGTACTAATTTATATTTTCATATTTTACCTTACTGATCAAAACTTATTGGCATATAATTAGTTTCGTATTTATGTCGGTAAATATATTTTGTGACTATTTTTTTCGCTATTTTTCTTAATTTATTTATTTATTTATTTATTTTTTTTTTAGTTGTTGAAGTATTTCAAAAATAATGTATGCATGTGTTAAAGTATTAAGGAAATACATCAAACAGTATCAATTATAATAATCAGGCCTTGTATATTTACACTGTACAAGGCCTGATTTCTAAAAAGGTCAGCCTTAGGCCCATTGCTGATGGAGAACCAAAATAATTTAAAAATGAATTCTTAAAAATGCTTTTTTCTTTTAATGCAATTTGCTTAAAAATTTTGTACTCCTTGGTTATCCCGTCGACCAATTTCGCCAAATTATACAAATCGTCCAACTATTATCCAAATTACTCAAATTGATGCAATTTTTCTTTTATATATAACAAGAGTACAAATAAATTAGTAGAACATAAGTAAAAAAAATGTCGAATCAAAAATCCCTTGACGACGGAACAAATACGTGCATTGTGTTTAATGCAAGTGAATGCGAAATTTATGGTAATCCATTATTGGCATTTAATCTTGGCATTAATTTTTTTGCCGACAGGATTACCAAGTGGTACCAAATATTTTAAATTAACTTGAAAACTGCATCGCATTATCTAAAAGCTTCGAAATATACTCTGAATAAACTAAAGAAATTTTCCAAAGAATTTTTCATATTACACACTGGCATTTTGACATTTCTCCTTATTGATCGAAACTTATTGGCCTATAATAGATTACATAATTTATGTCAGTAATTATTTGTAACTAACTCTTCCTGTATGCTTTTCTTAAGGAAAACCTTTTGTTTTAGTTTTCAAAATATTTTGATAAACTGGATGTGTTAAAATTAAAATGCAGAGAAAAAGGAATGCAATATCAATTTTACTATAGACGTTCTTTGGTTTAATCTTAAAGATAAAATAGACATTACAGATTGTATTTATATACATATTTACTCAAAAACTAATTATTTTACTTTTTTGGCAATATTTAAATTGGAGAAAAAATTTGCATATATATCAACTGTTTTCCATTTTCACACATTGTGACATCCCTGGTGATTTCTGGTGTAAAATCAACTCTTCAGAATTACAATTACTTGCTACCAAAAGTTTTAAATATGTTAAGTGTCTTTTTTTGTGTTTATATATAATGTATTTAACTGGATACAAGAATTTTCTTTGCTGTGTTGTCAAGTTTTAAACCATAAAAATCAGGATGTAGAAAAAAGTCAGAAACTTCAAAAATATTCATTACTAATTCTTTATTAATATATAAAATATTAACAAAATAAAATAATACATGATGATCACATTAAAAAAAAAATCTACAGTTTTCAGTGTAATGCTATAATTCATTCATTTTAACAAATAAAATTCTTTGTATAATATTTTGCATTTGAGAGTGAAAATTGAAAATGTATTCAGAGAAACAATCATGAAGTTTTAAAAAGCAATCATATAATGATTGCCGATAACTTTTATCACATCAAATATTTCTAATAAACACAGTGACAATAAATAAGAATGAGAAAAAATGGGTTAAAAATTAAGAAGAATAAATTCGCAAAAAAATCAGAACACTAAATAAAACAATAAAATTATCGATTGTTGCATCCCAAATTAAAATGACTTTCAAAATCTCCAAGTCCGTTTACTAACTATATAATTGGCTTGGTAATCTTATTAATTCTTCTTCCTTTCATCCTAGGTGCTTTGATACTTTTATTTGAGTTAATAGTGGCAAAGATTCTGGAAAATGAAAATAGAAAATTTAGTATTAAAAGACACTTATAAAGTTAAAAGATGTAACATGGTATATTATAAAAAAAATACCACACTTTCCTTTTATTTTACAATACTTTTTTATATAAAAAAGTTGCAGGAAATATGAGAAAAAAATTCTAAGATAACTTACAGCAATTTATAGCCTTACATAGGATAATTTTAACAATATCATGGTTTTTAAACAGACATGAGAACGATCGATACCAAAGATAAAAATATTTGATGCCTTTTTGTTCTCCCCCCTCCCCCTTTGGCTTAGAAATTTATCCTGGCCATAGGCCGAAAGCTGGTCCCCAGGATGGGCGTCGTCTACTTTTAATGCTGCTCTTTCGCTATGGTGTCCGGGGAACGTGTCTCCTCTGCCCCCCCCCCCCCCTTCAGCATCGATCCAAAGAACTATAACAAATACCTTAACTTCCATCATTATAAAGGGTTGTAATCCACAAAATCTGATTAAAAAAATACTGAATGGTTCAGATTTTCTTCAACCTTAAACATAATAGGCATCACTAAAGTAGAACACACAAAGCTATAGGGGAGACTGGGGTACATGTGAACAGTACACATAAATATAGCTTTTTCTCATAAATGGATTAATTTCTATAAACAAAAACTACTCAATATATTAAACAGAGCAATTTTGTATATGGTAATTTTTTAAAAATCGATTTTATAGTTTCTTTCTTTTGATAGTTTTATAAATTAAAAATAATTGTTTCACAACTGTCCTATTATTGGGGTGACGAAAAAAGAGAATTTATAATGCAAAAATATCTATAAATTTCGCTAGTTTCTGGGTGATATGTTTAAGCACTGCATTATAAAATTGAAATAAGTATATTTATGAAAGAGAGGGAGGATTAGATGATTGGTTTAATTGTTAAAATAAAAAGAAAAATTAAAGAAGTAAATTTGAAAAAGAAAATATAAAACTTTTAAATTTTGCTTTGGAGTTTGTGTTTCTGGAATTTTTTTTTTTTTTTTTTTTTTTTTTTTTTGGGGGGGGGGGGGGTATTTAGATAATTCTTATCAGAAATCTAACAAAATATGAAAGATTCCCATCCATGTATTTGTCTTATTTACTTCTAAATTAATGATAAAGAAGGGTTTTTAATGATTATTAAAAAAATTCTATTATAATATCTCCCCTAAATTTAACTTCTTTCTCTTTTGAGAGAGAGAGAAGGGAGGAGCTGCATAAAATCGTAATTTTATGATAGTTATTAGTTTAAAAATTTTACTTTTTTAAGATATTACTGATATCTATCAACGTTTAAAGCATCATATATATATAACTATTTTAGAGAAAAATAAGCAATCATTTCAAGTTTGGAAAAAAATAAATAGAAATATTTGCTAAACTGTTTAACGTGAAACTTTTTGTATTAACAATGCATAAAAAACCGTTTATTAAAATATAGTATAACATTATTTAAGTTTATTAATTATTTTAAATTAAAATTAAACGAGATTGTTGCTCTTTATGTATCTATTGACAGATGTTTTTGTGGAAATTTAAATACAAAATGAAACGTTCTATGACAAACTGTCTTCTATTGCAGGAAACTTAAAGAAGCTGACATCATTTCTCATGACGTTAACTGAAACGATCAGAATCTAAGAATGATTATTGGGGCTCATATGAATTGTTCATATTTGCCACCAACAAATTATTTCATAAATGCTCCACTTGTTCAATACAGTTAAAATGACAAATCATTAACATTTTTCAATTTTTGAAGACTTTTTTGTATTAAAAAAATATTTATTAGTATTCATAGTATATGTTAAAACACTAAAATTCAAATGATAGAATAAATAAAATTATTAGCTTACCAAGTGGGAACTAAAATTTTACTTTTGATATCTATAAACGATGTTTTGCCTACCGAGGCTAAACAAAATGTCACAGAGCTTCAATTTTTTCTTTTTTTTTTACCATATGTCTACAGGTGTTGTTATCATTAATATTTTTTTCAACTAAAAAATCATATAATAACTAGTGAAAAAATGCAATGTTCAAATAGTTCTATTTTACTTCAACTTGCAGAAGTTTCTCTAAATATTAATGAGTAATTACAATATTTAATATATTTCTGCTTAGATTTCCTTACTGTGGCAAAGTTTTATAATTGTGATTCAAATCGAACTAAAACACTTTTCTTTACTTACATAGTATTTTACACTGGTGTCCAAAATGTAAGCATAATTGGTAATTAAGTATTTATTTTTAAGTAATGAAAGAAATATGAATCGGAATGTGCTGAAACTCCAGGTGTGTAAACAAAATAGTACGCGTCACATATTTTCGCGAAGAGTTTTAGCCGAAATTGAACAGGGGACCGTCAACAAATTGAAAAAGAACGAAGATATTTTGGATAACCCTGTCAAAACTAATGTAGCAAAAGCATTCAAACTTTATTTGAAAATAACGTTAGAAGTATACTTTTAAAATTCTGGTAATAAATACAATAAAAACACAATTCGGTTGTACTTTTCATGGGGTGTTTTGTTCCATTACCATAATTTTGATGTATTTCTGGACATGTGCGATTATTTGATGTATTAATGGAAAAGGAGACTGAGATTGGCTAAGTTTGTAGATTAATATAGAAAAAAAACTAGAATATGTTGATTATAACATTATTTAAAAGATAGTTTTTAAAAATTCAATAAACTTAAGCTGTTCAAGAAAAAAGTTTTAGTGCTTCTGCAAAAATTAGGAAAAATGATTTTTCGGTTAGGGAAAAAAAAAGTTTTTCATATAAAGCATAAAACACGTGTCCCACTTTTCATTAACATTTAACTAATGTTACGATTTCACAGACAACTGCTTTTTTAATTGTTATAGTTTAACTTTCAATTTTTCAATTTAACTACAAATACTGATTAAATTTCATTTCATTTGGAACTTTAATACTATCACCGGAGACTTTTAAATAGGTGAATGTTAATTACAATATAATGTCTTGCACAAAATGTTTAGTACAAAAACACCATCGTATGAGTTTATTATTGTTTTTATTCATCTTTCGAACTTGCAGTCACACAAACCGCTTCACACTAGTTGCGTTGCAATTTCTGATACGTCAGTTAAAGATTAAACTTGCTATCTGCATATTAAATTCATAGTCTACTATTATAAAAACAAAAATATTACAAGTAAATAAAGTTATAAAAGAGTTAAGTAAAACCAATTCTCAATAAAATTATCACTAACATTTCATACTTCATGGCTGGTTAAAATTGTTAATGATAATCCAATTAAGAAAATATACATGTGAGACTATTTCATACTTGTGTTAAACTTTAAACATGCAGGGAAGAATGGGGCACATGTGAACATGGGGCAGATGTGAACATCGCATTTTTTCACTAGTTATTATATGATTTTTTAGTTTAAATAAAATATCAATGATGACAGTACTTGTAGACATATGGTAAAAATTTTTTGAGGCTCTTTGACATTTTATTTGTCCTCGGCATCCAAAACACTGTTTATCGATCTCAAAAGTAAAATCTCAGTTCCAACTTGCTAAGCGAATAACTATCTATCCTTTCATTTGAATGTTAATGTTTTAACATATGCTATGAATACTAATAAATATTTTTTGTAAAAAAATCTTCAAAAATGAAAAACTGTTAATGATTTGTCACTTTAACTGAAATGACCATGTGGGGGACATTTGTGAACAGACTACTTCTGGCAGATATGAACAGTTCATAAGTGCCTTAATAACAATTCTGCGATTCTGTTCCTTTAGTTAATTTCATGAGAAATGATGTCAGCTTCTATATCTATAATTTACCTGCAATAGAAGACTGTCGTAGAATATTGGATTTTGTATTGAAACTTCCACAAAAGCATCTGTCAACAGGTACATAAAGAGCAACAATCTCGTTTACTTTCAAGTGTAATTTAAATAAATTTAATGTTTTCTAAAATGTTATAATATTATACAATATTTTAATAAACGTTTTACTATATTATTTTTATGCATTGTTAATACAAAAAGTATTGCGTTAAACAACTTTGCTAATTGTTCTATTTAATTTTTCCAACCCTGAAATGATGGCTTACTTTTGTCTCTAAAATAAATATGTATATCATGCTTTAATGGAGATAGCTATCAGTAATATCTTAAAGTAACATTTTAAAACTAATAACTACCATAAAATCCCAATTATTAGCATTTTCTCCCCCCCCCCTCCTTCTCTTCTCTCTTTCAAAAGCAAAAGAACTTATATTTAGGGAAGAGATTATAATTGAGATTTTTTCAACAATCATTTAAAATCCTTCTTTATCATTAATTTAGAAGTAAATAAGACAAATACATGAGTCAGAACCTTTCTTATTTCGTCAGATTTTTTATAAATACTATCTAACTGCCCCTGTCTAAAATTTCCCCGAAATACAAACTACTAAGCAAAATTTAAAAGCTGAATTCTTTTTTTTTTTTTAACAATAAATCAATCATCTGATTCCCTTCTCCCTTCTCCCAATCTACTTATTTTCATTTTATAATTTAGTGTAAGCTATATTTATGTGAGCTGTTCACATGTGCTTTAGTCTCATAAAAAAAAGAACTTTTTTTTTGTCCAAGAACGAAAACATTAGGATACTTTCATTTTTGGATCATCTTTCAAACCAAGTTAAACATTTTTTTCCCCTTACTGATATGATAAATTATTCATTTATTCCTAACAGGGGTCTAGGTAAAGCTGTATTCTATATACAGTGAAACCTCCAAATAAGGGACACCTCTATTTAAGAGACAAAAGTTGCGGTCCCATAGGTGTCCCTTATTTGGAAGTTTCACTGTATAAAATAACATCATCAGTAAGAAATGATTGTTAGTCACTAGCAAAATTAATCTTGGGATAAAAGAATCACAATTTCATATTTTATAATTTTATAATTTTAATCTTTACATTCTTTTCAAATCCTAACATTTATTCATTCCTTTCCCAGTTGTAAAATAAATGTCATTTTTATTGTTCTGTGTTTCTATTGAATTAAAAGGGGGGAGGGGGACATGCTGCAAAGAAAATATTGTTTAAGTGTTATATATAAATCAAGTACATGCAAAACAAGTTACATTAGAAAACCATATAACTTAGAAAATCTTATCTACTATTGTGTAATCTACATATGGTACTTTAAATTTATTTTTTCAAAAGCTCCTAGTATCTTAATTTGATTTTGTGGTAACCCATCACTAAATTTTTTTCTCAATAACAAATAAATTGTACTTTTATTTATTTATTTGGATCTGTCCTCCGCCTCTCAAAAAGAGATTATTTGTGCTCCAGAGAATATTTCCGTTAAAGACTGTATACGCATATAACTTATTTTTGTGATATCGTGATTGATTTCATTTCTTAAAATGGTTCATTAAAAAAAGTCAGTCCCGCTCCTCTCCCCCCCCCCTCTCTCATATATATATATATATATATATATAAATAATTGCTACCATGTATGAAAAAAGCCATATTAAAAATCCACATTATAAACTAGCAATTCAGACATAAAAAAAAGAAAAAAAATTATAATTTAATAATTGATTACAGTAAATTCCAAAAGTAACATGCATTATCTTTAAATAGAAGTAATGTTGTATCTTGCTATACTAACAACACTTTTTCTTTAGTTTTTTCTCTCTGAGCATACTTAAAAAAATACATATTGATGTTTTTGATGGTTAAAATCACTTTAAACGTAATTTAAACTTTTATCACGTCAAAAAATTTTGACGGCTTGAACCAAACCCTGCATGTAAGCAAAACGGGCGATATTAGAAATAAACATAACAAGATCAGAATATCTAACACTCATTTAAAATAAGTACAATTTTCATTAAAAAAAATAATTACAAAATGAATCTGAATAACTTACCTTTTGTTACAAACGTAACGAAAGAATCCAGGTAAAAAAGATGACGAAATCGAAACAACGTTCTATTATTCGTGTAGTTTTAAGATATATGTTCCATCTAAACGTCAACATCACCTAAAATGATCGCAGAAATCTTTTCTAAACATAGCTTAAACATTCATAACCAACGATAACATAAAATCAACATGGCTGTCGCCGGAGGTGTTCTGTTTTTGGTGCGTCTGTTGCCACAAACGGAAACGCTCAGTTATCAAGTCAACAAAAACTGAAAAACTTCCTGGAATTCCTGGAAAAGTAAAATTTTTTTCTAAAACGGAATTTCTCAATTAAAAAAGTTAAAATTCACAGAGTAACACCTTTAAAATTCAGGACACTTTTTTACAGTGTAGTTCTGGAATTTCAGCCATGAACTCGATGAGAAAAATGTCTGGGGGGGGGGCGCATTTATTTATTTTGAAGTATCTATAATGATTTTATAAAGTATATATGGTGACCACAAACTATGTTTTGATAAAGTTGAGCATTAAACGAAATTGTTACTAAAACAGAAAATTCAACGCATTTATTAACAAAAATAGTAGTAGTATTACTTTGAACTGTCCAATTACGCTAATATTTTAACGATTGTAATAAGGGAAAATTCGATTAGTTACCAAATTCCTGTTGCTATATTATAACAAGTTTTGATGAATGTATATGAGTTTAAAATATTTCCAGTTCAATTAGTTTTATCATTGTTTGCATCAGAGACCGTCTGAGAAAGAAAGCAGATTCTAGTTCGAGAACGGCGACAAAAAGTGAAATAAATTCTCGTAGTAACGCATAAAATGCGTTTTTTGTTATTTAAAGGGGTCCGGGACACACAAATCTTCTCTTTACATTAAAATTTCTCTGTTTTTATGCTTAAAATAACGTTTAGAACATGTTTTTATCTTAATTAGAAAAGAAACTATTAATTTTGTCGGTTTAGTTTGTTTTCAGAATCTAGCTTTCAAGAAATGGTTGTCATGAAATGGCTTCTTGTGAAAATGCGTTTTTCTTCATGATGAGTTTTTTCACAATTTCTCGGATTTAAATTGTTCTAACTCAAGAGCTGTTAAAGGTAAATGCTTCAAACTTGGAAAATGTCTTTTTTGATTGTTTTACTTTAATTTTGATTCAGCAAATTTAAAAAATATACATTTACTTTTGAAAATATGATTTTTTTAATAAAAACTAATCATTTCTTTTCAAACTTTTATTTTAAATATTTTTATTTTTTTAATTAATATTTTTTTAAATGCTGAATATAAATTAAAATTTAGATATTTCTGTTTATTTAACAACTTTTGTTTATTTAACTTCTGTTTATTATTATATAAATTTTAAAAATATTATTTTTAGATATAACAATTTTAAATTCCCCTACTTTTTTAATAAACTTTAAATTAAAAAAATACTTTTAATTATGAGGAGTTTTATCATGTGATTTTGTTTACAAATAATATGGTTTACCATCACAAAAAAACTTCAAAATTGTAATTCAATAAATAAAAATTATTTTAAAATGGAATATAAATGGAAAAGTAAGATTTAAAATCAAGTTACCCATATGAGTGATAGAGAGATTATGTTCGACACTATGAGCGTCCCCCCACTTTTTTTTCCAGGACTACACCACTGGTTTAATATAATTAAAATGCACTCCAAATAATGCTTCCTCCTAACCTTTATGAAATAGAATACTTTGTGTAACTCCGTAAATTAATAAAAATATTCTTTGTACCACAGATCTGTGTGTTTGTCAGTCTGTCTGTCTGTGTGTCTGTAAACGCTCTTTCTCCCAAGCAAATTGAGATAGAAACTTGAAATTTGGTATTTACTTAGTATGTAAGAATTAAAAGAAGCCTATTTAATATAGTAACTTGGATTATCCGGAACGTTTTTTTTTTCGGACTCTCGAAATATTCGTTCTATGAAAGGTATATAAAAATTTTCGATTTTTATTTTTATTTTAAGGAGTGTGAATGTAAAAAACAATTAAAAAAAAAACATAAATTTTGCATAAAGAATGGAGTCGATCGCATTATTAATAGTTGAAATATTTGTAATTATATTTTCCACACTCTGCGATTTTTCATGACCATGTATTTTATTCAAATTTCAATTCAAAGATATATGTTAATTAAAAACGAGACGCTTAATCCGACGCTGTAAATTATTAATTAATATAATTATCATTTTTGGAGTTATATAAGGATGCTTCTTTTACGCAATTCGGTATTACTTGATTTTATTTTCATATTTTATAATATGCATATCCATGATTGGTAAGTATTACGGTGGCCCCCAACGACTAGTTTTAATGGTAATATCCGTTAAGAATTTAGCTGGAATACTAACTTCGATCAAACAACTAATTATTATTTATGAAATGAATGGGCAATGACATAATTCGACAACAGAGAATTGTAAATAATTCACCTCTTGTAAAAGCTTTAGAAATTCATAATGGTCGAAGACCATAATCGCAACCATGAAATTAAAGTAAGATGATTATAGATATGCTTTAACAGTTTACGGACAGTTACTCCAAGCAGGCATATTTACTTAATGAAATTAATGTGATTAATAAAGTTAATGCATAAATATACATATACATTAATTATTTATTTAGCAATATTTGCATGCAAAGCTCTCTTGAATAGCAAATGTGCATTTTTAAACGATTTAATCTCCATACACTCTTTTCAAAATTTATTTCATTTAAAAGCATTCTTTTTTTTTTTTTTTTTTTTTTTGTTTCTTCCCATTTACTTCCTTCTATCTGTACAAGAATAAAGACTAGGATTCGTGAAGTAGCTCGACTTCCGGTTTTCAACAGATTAAGTTTAGGAAAGTCCTGAAAGAGTTTGATTATTTTTAGTAAATATCTATCTGTTAGTCTATCTCTCTGTACTTGACACAAATTTTGTGGGTGTCATTAGGTTTGTATATATGCTGCTCAACAGGTATCGTTTTTTATGCCGTTAAGTTGGGAGTTATGGTTGCGGACAACTGTGGGTGGGTGCGAAATTATTACCTTTACCTATACCTTTAGAATTCAAGTGATGGGCGAGACTGCCGTTTAATTTTGGCACTGTGATAGTGAATTTTGAAGAATTAATATTATACCGCGAAGTGCCAGCATAAACAATCATCACGTCGAGTTTACGGCTAAAATTCCAGAATTAATTAAAACTTGATTCACATATTAAAACGCAATCGATCTGCCAAGTCATATCTTGGTGGAAAACACACGAAAGTCTGACTATAGCGGTTGACTCTTAAGTTTATCATTGTGATTTTCTGCACTCAAAGATAAGAAAACATAGAGTATTGAGAGCAGGAAAACACTATGGTAAATCTACGATTCAAAAGCTAATATTTAGTTTTAAGATGTTTTCCACCAAGATGTGACTTGGCAGACTGATTGCGTTTTAATATGTGAATCGAGTTTTAAGTAATTCTGGAATATCAGCCGTGAACTTGATGCTGTCTGTGCTGCCCCCTCCCGGCCTACAATGCATGAGGTAAGAGGAGAGTTTTGGGATTAGCGCATTCGATTAGTTCTATTTTTAAACATATGTTTATTCATAACTTTAGATTTGTTCTATTTTAGACCAGTTTTGTTTGGAAATGATCTTTTTCTAAATGATTTCAAATAAATTTCAAGTAAAAATTCCAAACACGGAGTGTTATTATGTCTGCGCGTCCGACATTCGGCGCTTTAATTTTTTTCAACTTTTAAATTATTATTAATCTTATAAACAGTATTTTCTCTTTCGAAAAAATCATTGATAGGGTATTTAGAAAGACTGAATTTAAATGATTAGATGTCAGACTAGATATCAGGCAACAAAAAACAGAACACGACATTGGAGGACACAATTCCTTTCTCCCATTGCCAAAGGTACAAAAATTTTTCCTCACCCCCCCCCCCCCCCCCAACTCAATAAATAGATAAATAAAAATAAATTAATAAAAAATAAATTAATAAATACATAAAGTAAAGAATTTCGAAAGTTTTCGAATACGTACACAGATTTTTAATTTATTAATAATTTCCGAAATTCATGCTCTTTATAATTTCGGCTCATGCATTCGATTTGTCTGTCTGTCTGTCCACGCTCTAACTCCCATAAATATACTCGGATTTTCATGCAATTAATAAACTTTACTCGGGAATCGGAATCCAAGCTTGGTATTGTATATGAAGTACATGGGATTAATAGTTCATTTACAGGGTCATTCAAAAAATTACATTACATTACGGTCAATGGGGAAAAATCATTTGCAGTGTATTTTAATGACATTATGCTACTTCAGATATATTGAAATCGATATAAATCACTGAATTACACTGCGATTACGTTAGAATAGGACATTTATAGCATTTGTCGTTTATTTATACGAACATACAAAAGAATAGGTTACAGTACTGTCTTTGAGCAATAATTGTTGAAAATGGGTATTAAAATTCGATATCTGCTTTTAAATGTAACAATTTTTTGTATGTGTTGCGGCCAAAACCCGAAATCGGCCAATTCTAGAACTGGCCGGCCAATTCTCGAACTGGCCAGTAACGTTTAAAAATGACTGGCCAATTCTAGAATTGGCCGGCCAATTCGCGAACTGGCCAGATGCGATTAGCCAATTCGCGAACTGGCCAGATGTGATTGGCCAATTCCCGAAATAGATAGAGGCACTCGGTTTAATCATTTCTAACACAGTTGAAAGTGTCTATGAATTCAAATAGTGTAGTCGTGTACCTGGCCGTTCTCTAACTCGAGTAAAGGCTCGGGATGACTTGTATTTGTTATCTTATTTCGTTTATCAATTTATTTTGGCACTGATAGGGAATTGTGTACTGTTTTTTGTTAATTTACTGGGATATACAAAAATATTTCGTTTCAATATAATCAATAAGAATCGTTTTTACGGTACATTTTAATGTTGTTACATTACAATAAAATTGGTACCTATGTATCACTAATAAAGACTACAAACAGTTATTTATTACAGTGCATGAAATATAGCAATTCTAGATTTTTTCAGAAACACTGAAAATTTTATTACTAAGAAAATGATGAAAGAATTTTTTAGTGCCTTTTAATGATGTTACACTATTTCAAATTTAATGAAAATCACATGCTTCTCTAGTGTAGAAGAACTTTTTTTATAGAGTATATTGATTAAGTAGCCATTTTAGTTCGTTTATTGGGACGCCAAAATGAATTCCGATAAAGATTATGATATTGCCAAAAAATCCTTTTTAGGGCATTTTTATAATGTTACATTATTTGAAACATAATGCAATTTACAACCCTAGCTTATGCAGGAAGCAATATATATTTTGTAGAGTATTGGTTAATTAGTAATCATAGTTCGTTAATAGAAACATCAAAAATGACTCCAATGAAGAATTATGATACATTTCATACATAATGAAGTTTATATGCCCTTCTCATGTGGGAAGCAATGCTTTTTTGTAGAGTATTGATTATGTAGTCAATATAGCTCATTTGTAGGGACGCAAAAAGTATTCCGATAAAGAATTATGATAAATGCAAGGAATCTTTCATAAAGTATTTTAATGATGTTACACTATTTCAACATACTTCATATGTGGGATGTAAATTTTTTGTAGCATATTGAATAAGTAGCCATTCTAATGTACGTTTATAAGAACGCCAAAAAGAATTCCGATGAAGAATAATGATGTATGCCAAAATACCTTTTATAGGGTATTTTAATGATGTTGCACTATTTCAAACATAATGCAATTTACAAGCCTGTCTCATGTGAGTAGCAATATTTTTTTTTTAGAATATTGATTAAGTAGCCATTATAAGGAAATATAATACATGCGAACAAATCTTTTATAAGGCATTTTAATGATGTTACACGATTTCGAACATAATGCACATGTGATACTTTTTTTGTAAAGTATTGATTAAATAGCCGTTACAGTTCGTTTACAGGAACGCCAAAAAGAATTCCGGTATAGAATTATGATGTATGCCAAAAAATCTGTTATAGGTTATTTTAATGATATTACACTATTTCAAACATAATGCAATTCATGAGCCTCACTGATGTGAGAAACAATGTCTTTTGTTGCGTATTGATTAAGTAGCATTTGTAGATCATTTATAGGGGCGCCAAAACAATTCCAATAAAGAATTATGGCATATTTCAAACATAGTAAAATTTATATGCCTCACTCATGAGGGAAGCAGTAGGTTTCTTTGTAGAATATTGATTAAGAAATCATTATAAATCGTTAATAGGGACTCCAAAAAAGTATTCCGATAAGGAATTATGATATATGCGAGAAATACTTTTACAGAGTATTTTTTTTTTTGATATTTCACAACTTCAAACATAATAAACCCTTTATACATTTCTAATATGCTCTACAACATGTTTTCTATAGATTATTGAGTAGGTGGAATTTACCATTTATATTCCGATTGTTTTTCATGTGCATTTCCAGCTGCGATAAACTTTTAATATTTATTTGTAAAGCAATTTGTAGATCATAGAAAGCTTTAATGAAAGATAAAATAAATAGATTACTAGTTGCGGAAACCTATTGCTGAAATGAAATTTTACTTTTTTTTATGCTTATGTGGATATCTCTTTACATAAAAAGAACCGGAGTAAATTCTCTTAACAACATTGCGATAGAGTTGCATGATATTTTGTAATCTACACAGTGATTCATTTCCTTTCTTGTTTTAAGTTTAAAATTGCATATTTGTCGATGAGTTACGTTTATTACTTTAAAAAAATCCTCCTTCATGTTTATTTTAATTTGTAAAGAATCTTCTGCAGAATGTAGGTAATCAGGTTCAAAAGAATTGGAAATAATGCGAAATGCTATAAATTTACCGAGACCATTTTTATACAAATAAAAAATAAAATTTCTATTAGAAAAAATGGCAATTTAGACCACTAAGGTGGCATATCAGAATAGCATGGAAATATCCTTTTCTGTCACGTGTGCATATCAGTGCCATCAAACGGAACCGTCGCAAATTACGTTCTTCTTTGAATAAGAAACAATTTCTAAAAGAATTTCATGACGGCGCCGCATCTACTGGGTAGCCTTAAATCCCCAATTCGGGTGTTGGCCAAGGCTTCTCGGCCAGTTCGCGAATTGGCCGGCCAAAACCCGAAATACGCTATTCATTTCATGTATTTCGGGTATTGGCCGGGAAGCTTGGCCAGTTCGGGTATTGGCCGGCCAGTTCTAGAATTGGCCAGGCTCCGGGTTTTGGCCGCAACATATGTTACTCGTGGTATATAAATTCTATACCACATATACAGGGCTAAACAAAAGAAGCCACATACCATTCTTCTTATTAGTGCAAATTGTTGAAGGGGAATTTTCAACAGAGATATATGTATTTCTTAAATGAACTGAATTTTCGAATGCATGTTGTTAAGAGATACAAATCTATATATCATTAAGAGGGCTGTTCAAAGAAATCGGATAATTTTCCGATAGCAGACGGGAACAGCTAAAATTGGGTTCTCAAACGAGTAATGAGTTTTTATATGTTTAAAATACACATAATATTTTAACTTATTAAAAATACAGTTTTGTTTGAGTATTCCAAGGGGAAAAAGAAAAATCGTGTTTCAAGCATAGATCATAAAATACTTTCCAATACATTCGCATAATTCTAAAAAAAAAATTCACAATTTAATAAGGTGAAAAGTGATACTTAAGTAAACAGTTTGAAAAACGGATAACACATTTGAAACCAGAATTTTAACAATTTCCATCTATAGTGGGGAAAATATCCCAATTCTTTTGTGCTATCCATTATAATGATCTGTGCGATGATTTGTACTTATACTACACAGTATGCACAAAATTTAGAGCAGTTAAGAAATACATAACTCAGTGAAAGTTATCTTTCACTCTGTTTTTGTCAATATGTAGGAATATATTCGAATTCTTTTCTGCAGATCAATTATAATACTTTAGAATTTATACACACCAATAAATATGTAAAATATTTGATACATTTTGAAACACATAGCACAACTAAAAACGCACTTCCAGCAATTATTGCTCATAGGCAGTACTATACGATTTTTTTTAGTGTCCCTGTAAATGAACAATGCACGTTATGTACACATATACTTTATGGCAAGCATCTTGTAGTTCTCCTTAGTGATGATGTGTATCAATTTCATTGATTTTTAAAGAGTGTAACATTTTTCCCGTATACCCTAACGTAACAGAATTCTTTTGAGTATATCTGTAAAGGAACAATAAATGTTACAACACTTCCTTTTTCATATCGAGCACATTACAGTAAGCATCAATAACATTTTTCAAATACTTTGTAACACAATCATATTTAAGTGAGTTAGAACAGGTATAGATAGAATGGCAGCACAGACAATCATCTCATCGAGTTCACGGCTGAAATTCCAGAATTAATTAAAACTTTAATCGCATATTAAAGCCCAATCGGTCTGCCAAGTCATGTTTTGGTAGAAAACACCTGAAAACGCGATGTTATCGGTTGACTCATAGGTTTATCACTGTGTTTTGCTGCACCAAAAGATATGAAAACATGGAGGATTGGGAGCAGGAAAACACTATGGTAAAATAAAATTTAAAATTTTTTTTTCACCAAGATATGACTTGGCAGATTGATTGGGCTTTACTATGTGAATCGAAATTTTGCTAGCTCTGCAATTTCGGGAGTGAACTAGATGAAGTGATTGTGCTGCCGCCTCCCGATCTACTAAAAATTACAGTAAAAGCCGGAAAGACTTAAAAATGCTTCGGGATTTTGGGATGTTAAGTCAAATACTGGGACTATATCCGGACATCTGGTTCTCATAAATTAAAAAAAATGAATTTATCATCATTTATTGCTACCATAAAAAAATTATTTATTTTTTATGTATTTATTTATGTATTCTTATTTTCTAAAAGAAATATCAATGATATATACTATTTTTTCAATGCCTCCTCCCCCCCTCTCGAATTTGAAACCGTTACTTGTGTGTGCGCGTTACTTGTCCTTAAGCCGCTATTAGATTCACCAACATTCTGTAAGACTTTTGAGCCAACACTCGATTTCCTCCAACATTTTGCGAAATGTCCTCCCAACATCCCGTGTAATAGCAAACTGCAATGTCTCCCCAACTTTTTTCGGCAGTCACAAAAAAGTCTAGGCCAGCCCAGATTTTTCATCCAACATCGAATGTTTCAACGAATCAGAGATAAGCGATTGATACGAGTAGGCGATAAATATTAACGCCTGGCACGAGTAGAAACTGGTTTTCCGGCTTTTCCTCCGACTTTTTGAAAGACTATTATAACCCTTGTCCCCCTTTGAACGGGAAAATGTTGGAGTTAAAATCCGCTGAAAAGTTTGTCTCGCCTAAAAGTCCGTGAATCTAAAGCGAATTTGGTAAGGGAATCTTGATAAGAGAATGTTCGCGAGAGGTCTTGAAGATCCAACAATGACATTTTTTTTTATTTACCATTTACTTTTAAATTTTATTTTGTAATATAATGATATAATGTGACATTATATAAACAGTGTACTCATATTAGCAATAAGGTAAAAGGAATGTGTAAAGATATTGTGTATCGTGTGTAAATGTGTAAAGATATTTCAAAAAGTGAACCACTGCAAGCAATAAAATAATTTTTATAGTCCAGGTTTAAAAATTTGAGTTCCTTTTCCACATTTAGACTAAGAGTTTACATAAAATCTATTTTTCCTCAATAAAATACACTACTCTTAGAAATCTGTATCAGAAAATAGATATTCAAAAATGAAAAAAATTGAATTTCATAATAGGGGAGACCGGGGCACGTTGGCCCACTTACGTTGGGGCACGTTGGCCCATTCAAAAAAGATGTTAATTCAGCCTGTGATGGTTGGGTGACAACTAATAGACGTCCTATGACCATCTACGATACTCCGGGAATTGTGAAAACTGCCCTTTCCAATACAATAAATCCAATTAACATAACATCAGGTTTTCAGAAAACTGGAATATACTCTTTCAGTAGGAATGTTTTTACTGACTCTGATTTCATGTCTTCATATGTCAGTGATAGACCAGAGCCTTCAAGCACGCACGACAAAGCAATTAGTGAAGATTCTAATGAAACCCAGTTAATTATGGTTAGGTCTATTTCCATACCTGTGCCTACCGCATCTTCTCCTGCTCCATGCAAGATAACTCCAACACCTGATGACATTAGACCATTCGAAAAGGCAGAGCCAAGGAAAACAAATGCTTCGAATAGAATGAAGAGAACTTCTGCAGTCCTCACAGACACTCCTGTCAAATTAGCTCTTGAACAACAACAAAAGATAACAAAGGGAAGAAATAGTGCCAAAATTAAAAGTGATATTAAAAGAAGAAATCAGACCAAAAAACGCAAAGAAAAGCAATCTGTAAAAAAGATTTTGTTTCCTTTTGATCCCTAACAGCCTGCATGTAGTGGTCTGAATCGTCAAAAGAGGAAGAAGAAATCTATTAAAGAAAGTGACGATGAGGAAGACGAAGACAATATCTGCATACGTTGTCTGAAGGAGTTTAATCAAATTACATCTGGGGAAGAATGGATCCAGTGCGTGAATTGCAAACGTTGGGCTCGTGTGAAATACGTTCGTAAAAAGGTTAATGGATTATATTTTGAATGCATTCACTGCAATGATCCCTCTGATTTGTAAACTTAATTTGCAAATAATTTTTCTTTATACATGCATTAAAGTTCCTAAATAGTTCTAATAGTGAACTATTATGAATTTTATTTAACTTCTAAATAAACTTAAAAAAAAGAGCATTGCACGCCAACGTGCCCCACTCAATGGGCCAACCTACCCCGTGCACGGGGTAAGTTGGCCCACATGACATCACACCATAGCTAAATTAATAAAGTTCTTAAAATTTCATATTAACTAAAAATAAGCGTTTTCCCCACTAGTTAAATGTACTAGGTATTGTAAAAAAAATACTACATCTGAAAGTAAACAAAATTTAGCTATTGAAAAAAATAAAAATAAAAATAAAAATAAAAATGGGCCAACGTGCCCCGGTCTCCCCTAATCAAGGGAAAACATATTAAACTTTAAAGTATTAACATTATAACAAAAATGCAAAAAACTGTAGATTAAAGCAGGATAAGAGGGCTTTCTTTTCTTTTTTTATTTTGAAGTAATTATAATGATTTCATAAAGTACATATGATCATCTAAAATCATGTTTTGATAAAGTTGAGCATTAAACGCAAATGTTACTAAAACAGAAAATTCAACGCATTTATATATATATATATATACTAATATAATATTATTTTGAACTGTCCAATTAAGATCATATTTTCATGATTGTAATAAGGGCAAATTCGATTTAGTTACCAAATTCCTGCTATTATTGCCCAGTTCAATTAGTTTTATCGTCGTATGCATCAGAGACCACCTGAGAAAGAAAGCGGTTTCTCCGTTAAGAACACCTCTTTACAACAAAAAATGATATAAATTCTCGTGATAACGCAGAAAATGCGCTTTTCATTATTTAAAGAGGTCCAGGACACAAAAATCTTCAAATTTTCCTCCCAAAAAAATTATTGCATTAAACTTTCTCTGTCTTTTTTTTTTTTTTTTTTTTTTTTTTTTTTTAATTTTTAAAATGACGGTAAAACATGTTTCTATCTTAATTAAAAGAAGAAATATCAGTTTTTCAGTTTTGGTTTGTTTTCAAAATCTAACTTTCAAGAAATGGTTTGTCATGAAATGAATTCTTGTTAAAGTGCATTTTTCTTCATGATGAGTTTTTCACAATTTCTCGGATTTAAATTGTTCTAACTCAAGAGCTGTTAAAAGTAAATGCTTCAAACTTGGAAAATGTATTTTTTGATTACTTATTTTAATTTTGATTCAGCAAATTTTAAAAAATATATATTTACTTTTGAAAAAAGGATTTTTTAAATAAAAATTACATCATTTTATTTTTTAAATTTTTACTTTAAATATTTTTAATTTTATTTAAATTAATATTTTTAAAAATGCTGATTCAAAATTAAAATTTAAATATTTTTGTTTATTTTAAGGTAAAAAAATTAAGATTCTACAAATTATATTTTGATTTATAATGAATTTAAATTACCCCCACTGTTTAAGTTAATTTTAAGTTAAAAATAATTAGTTATGAGAAGCTTTATCATGTGATTTTGTTTACAAATAATGTAGTTAACCATAAAAAAAATCAAAATTTTTACTCAATAAATAAAAGTTATTTTGAAATGTGTCCCGGACCCCTTACAAACATTCCTAGTTCAATTAATATTTACACCTGTATGCATCAGGAACCATCTGCAAAGGAAAATGGATTCTCTGCGTAAACAGCTTTTTCGAACACGAAGTGATATAGATTTGGTAATAATGCAGAAAGTACATTTTCCATTTACTAAAAATTTATTCTTCGTTCAATTATTTTTTATCATTCTAAGCATCGGGGACCATCTGCAAAAGAAAATGGATTCTCTGTCGAAAATGTCTCCTTCGAATAAAAGTTTCTATAAATTCGATGGTAATGTAGAAAGTTCATTTTTTTTTTTTTTTTTTTTTTTTTTATATAATTTAAAATAGTTCTATGTCGATTAATTTTTTATATCACTGTGTGCATCGGAGACCGTCTGAGAGAAATAAAAAGGATTATTTGTACATAAATTTGTTTGTAGCTAAAAATGATATAATTTTTTATAAAAAGGTAACGCAAAAATTGCATTTTTCATCTATATATAATAAAACACAGTGTAATGCATAGCGCGTCAAGCCGGTTTTTCTCTCCAAAAACTGTCACTAGAATTGACGCTCCCACCGAAACCGGTATGCCGTCTGTGTGCATCTGAAGGTTGACAACAGAAACAGAAATGTGCATACAAAAGAGAAAAATGACAATCCTTCTTTTTTTTCGGTTGGGGGAAAAGAGTGTAAACGAAAAACATACAATTTCAAAGTGCTATAAAAATAGTAATAATTATTAATTATTGGTATTATTCCAATAGTTGCAGTAGGCATTTTTAATTATGAAGTTTTATTGCATATTTGTTAAAAATGTGTTTTATTAAGAAATCTTCATTTTGTTATGGTGTATTAGCCGCAAAACCTGGTTTATCCAGAAGTATTGTAAATGTTAATAGTGTGTTTATTAGAACATAAACTCGCCGAACTTTGCTCATCTAAATGCTTCCATGTTGTCAATTATTCTCATCAGTTTTTTCAAACTTATGTGAAAAGTACAATTCTTACCCAGCGTCCTAGGACGGGCATCTACACTAGTTATTTATAAATAGAATTGAAACTCTGAAAATTGGGTTTCGAAATTTCTAAACTAAGATCCAGGATCATTTTGTGCCCAAATTTGGTAGCTTTCGGTGCAGCTTTCGTCCACAACACAGCAAACAACCCACACACAAAGGGAAAGGCACATTTTTTTTTTTTTTTTTTTTTTTTTTTTTTTAGTACATCTTAAGCAACGTTGAATTCAGGGACTGGCCTGGAGGGAACACCCCCCCCCCGAAGCATTGAAATGTCCTTCCCCCCCCCCCCCAGAAATTTTGAGATTTTGTGTTTCTAATGGTCAAAATGGGCAATCCCCTTCCCCCGGAACTCTGCAATGTCCTCCCCGTAGCCAAAAATATCCCTCCTGGAGAAAAGTGTCTGAATTCAACACTGATCTTAAGTTTTAAATATTTCTTTAGCTAAAAATAAACTTACAGAAAACATAAAATGTACGCATATACCGTATTTTCGGGTGTATAGCCCGCACCTCTAAATCGAGTAGTGCAGTAAAAAAAAGTTCGTGTATAACCCGCGGAGATGCATCGGTGTATAGTCCGCGGGCTATACACCATTTAGGAACGTATATTTCCATCAGGGTTCGAAATTAGAAGCCAAGTCATAATTTTTAACACAAATTTACCAAATTTTTTCGTGATGCATAACAGTAATTCGGCCAAAAAATTAAGATTATCAGTACCGTAATTTTCGGAAGAAATGCCGCGGCGTTTACGTGTTTTAAGATAAAATTTCAAGCGATGAGGCGTTTACGCGAATTTTTTTTTTTTTTTTTTTTGAAACAAGCGTGTTATTTTTTAAAATTTATCAGAAAATTAAAAAAAAATCGGTGATAAATTCAAAATTTCGGACATAAAATGTATACGTACTTAGGTCATTGGTTCCCAAAAGGATCGAATCCTCAGAATCGGTGCGAAATGCACCAACTCCAAAAAGGAACGATTCCTCGGACTCTATCTGAAATGAAACGACTCCGGAAAAGTTCGATTCCTTGAACTCGTTCCGAAATCTACTCTGTAAAGGAACGATTCCTCGGAATCGTTTCCAAAAAATCCGACTGCTCTGAATCGTTCCGAAATGACATAAATCACACACTTTTTTTCTTTGCAACAGGGTAGGGTATCAACTCCAAAAAGAAACGATTCCTCGGACTCTATCTGAAATGAAACGACTCCGGAAAAGTTCGATTCCTTGAACTCGTCCGACATGAAACGACTCTGTAAAGGAACGATTCCTTGGATTCGTTTCGGAAAAGAATAACGAAACATAAATCACGCACTTTTTTTTTTTTTTTTTTTTTTTTTTTGTTCTTTGCAACAGGGTAGGATAGATTATTATTATTATTATTATTATTATTATTATTATTATTATTATTATTATTATTATTATTATTATTGAAAAATAAACTAAATCTTAAATGATCTTAAATTCAGAATCGTCGAGGTTGGAAGGGTTCCGGATTTAGGATTGTGTACTCTACAAACACAATGGGGTGCTGCAGCACCGATTCGCTAGCAAATTATTTTCTGATATTTTGTTTATAGATTTTTTTTTCTTTTTGGTCTCGCGTATAAGTCGACCCCCCACTTTGAAGTTCTTTTTTTTGTCTAAAATTTCACTACTTATACGCGAGTATATACGGTAGTTGTTATAGATCTATCAGTGCAATACTTCGCGATAGTTGCGACAGTTCTTCCAAACGCAGAAATAACTGTATTTAAGCAGTAAAAAAAAGCCTTTACAAACAACATGGGAGAACTCTCTAAATTTCGCGGTATAGCGAAAAAAATTTACAAATTTTGATGGGTTTTTTTTCAAATTTTTTGAGGTTTAAATGTTATAGAAAAAATATCACAATTTCCAATTTAAAAAAAAACTCTTTGTATAACCCGCACCGTGTATAAGTCGCAGCGGCTTTTTGGAAGCTTTTTTTCTTGTATAAGCCGCGGACTATACACCCGAAAATACGGTATATATATTTATTTTTAAATAATGTAGTATGTATAATTTTTATTGAATTGTAAAGACTATGGGAAGGGGGGGGGGCGATGAAGGTAAATTGTTTTTTCTCTCCACTGGAAAAAGTTTCGGATTCGCTTGATGCTCGGTCTGTACCAATACCCCCTATAGTCATAGAGGGTGTTGTCTCTGTATGATTATAGTGGATGTTGTCCGTACGGGCCTGAATACTTCATTGTATTTTCTCTGTAATACAGTTGCGCTAGAAGAAAATATATCGTAAAGTCCCGATTATCCGAGTTAATATGGACCAAACTCACCTTGGATAAACAAAGATTTATGTACTGTATCGCCACTGCTTAAGGATATGAAATATAAGGACTGGCACACAATTTATATTTTTTATGGTTCTAAATGCACTTGCAGTGCTTTGATTTATAATTCCTTCGATTTTTAAAAAATGGTGAATCAAATTGTTCATTTAAAAAAGTAGTTATTTTTTTCTTTCTGTAATATTACACTATTGCATAGCTACCAACTTGCAAGGTGTTTTTCTTAACTAATTTTTACTTTCTCTAAATTATTCGTCTAAAGCTAACGATTTTTAACGATTAAATAAGGCAGAAATTTCTATTCGATTTTAACGGTGACAAAAAAATTGTGTAAGTTCGCAGATATGCCGCTGTAATGGTGTCATTTTTTTCAGACGGAACAAGTAATTTTTTTTCTGGTGGACATTGTTTTCTTCATAAAACATCACTAATCGTGAATGAACTCTTAGGTGGTGATGAACAGTAGTGAAAATTTAAAATTCTGATTTTCTAGCTGAGACGCAGAAAAAAATGCCCTATTTTATTTTATTTTTCTCAGTAACGCTGTTAAATGGGATTCTACAGTATTAAAATTTAATATTATTTGGAAAAAACATTTAAAAAAAATTAACAATTTATTTTCGATAAATAAATGTAATATTACTTACCCAACATACGCAGTATAGAGTAAATCTTGCAATCGTTTTGAAAATCGAAAAAAAAAAATATTTTTTCGATGGATTCACATGTTTTAGACACTGGAAAGTCAGAAAAACATAATTTTAGACAAAAAAATTGCCGTCCGTCTGTCTGTGTGTCTGTAAACACTCTACCTCTTGAAAATATTGAGATAGAGACTTGAAATCTGATATGTACTTAGTGTGTAACAATGAAAAGAAGCCTATTGTATATCAGTAAATTCGACTATCCGGGACTACTTTTTTCGGACTCTCAAAATATTCATTCTGGTGAAAGATGTATAAAAATTTTCGATTTTTTTTATTTTAAGGAGTTTTTATAAAAGACAATAAAAAATAGCATAAAGGATGAAGTCGAACGGATAATTAAATATCGAGATATTTGTGATCAAATTTTTCACACTCTTCAAATTTTCATGAGCCTGTATTTCATGCAAATTTCAACTCAAAGATATATTTTAATTGGAAATGAGACTTTTAATCAAACGAAGTAAATTGATAGTTAACAGGATTATCATTTTAGGACTTATAAAGTTGTTTATTTTACACAATTCTGTACTATTTGAGTAATTTGATGTTTTATATAATTTGTTGAAATTGGTTCATCAGCAATTCATTAATAAAGCATTACTATCTATATTTAAATATACGTTTAAATTTTGTTTTATAATTGCAATGCATTTTATGAACAGTTTACACGTGTTTTATTTTCTTATTTTATCCTATGCATACCCATGAAGTGTAAGTATTATGGTGCCCCCCCCCCCCCCCCCTCCCAACGACTAGTTTCATCATTGTAATACATAAAAAATAACTGAGACCTAAATCCATACACAGTGTAGATTAAAAAATGTATGACAGTCTTCACCCCAATTACATTGACGAAAGACAATTGCACTAAATGAAAAATATTTCATTTTATAAAACATACAGAAACATTGTGTAGAGAAAAATTATATAATAAGAAAATCCTAAAATATTTTTAATGTTCCAAAAGTAAATTTTACTTTCAAAAATTTAGAAATAATCATTAATCAATAATCAATAATCAGAAGAACAAGAATAACTTTAGACATATAAAAAGAAAAAACGTATGAACGATTCTCTGCCGTGTTTTTATTTCCATGCAATTGATATATGAAATAGATACAATAAGCTAAAAATTAAAAGAAAACTTTCAACCCACTTAAGTGATCAATATTCTTAAAAAAACAATTTCAAATAACGCCCGTTTTGTTCATGTTTTTTACATAATTTTTAATATTTTATCATCAGTTTTTCAAAACAGAAATTTTTACCTATTTGAATCAGAAAAATGTTCGAATTAAACAATGCAAAATCTACAATAAAAATTTAGTGGTGAGAATAATAAATCATGATTGTAATATGGATGTCCGTACGTGGTAAGGGCAAATCATGACTGACAAAAACACGTTGTCCGTATGACGTAAATGCAAATCAGGGAAGCGTTTAATTTTATCATCACTAAAATTATTATGCATTCTAAAATAAGTAATAATGAAATCGTAACGTTTTGTTTTATGAGAAAAACATAAATTATACTTTCAAATTATTTTGACGAAATAAAATTAAGATAATTGAAGAAATGTGTATAGTTCTTTGCACAACTCTTTAAGATTCGTGATTACTAGTATAGAGGGGAAGAAATGAGGAATATTTTAATTAGAAAATTTAAACTGCATCAGTTAAAAATAAACAACAAACACCTGTTTTTACTATTTCATAACCTGTTGCGTTTATTTTAACCCTTTCGTATCCGAATTTTTTCGATTTTGATTAGAGATGGGAATGGCCGGAAAAAAAAAAAAAAAAAAAAACGGTTTTTTTCGGGTTTTTTCCAAAGGCTTATTTTTCAATTTTTCCGAACTGGAAAAATTGAAATTTCATTTATGAAATTATAAAATGAAAATTTTGTAATAACTACATTCTCATACTTTTTATTTTATTTATTTTTGTGCTGAATGTCTCACATGAAAATTTTAATGTGGGTAATCTGATCTCTGAGGAGAAATCTGTTTGAGAAGACTTGAAAGGATCCTTCACATTCTTTTCTTGTTTGAAACACAAGACCCTTTGCAAAATTTCTCTTGAAAATAGACATTTCAGAAAAAGTTTAATCAACAAATTGAATCTTTCGCAAATGCAGTGATTGAAGAAAAAAAAACTCACGCCATACAGCGGCTGAATCTTATTAAGTTGCATATATGTATGTAAATAACCTTATTAAAAATTTCTAAATAGGAACCTAAATATAGTAATAAATTCTTATTCAAAAATTCTGAATATATTTTGTACAAGTATATACAAAAAGTTCACAATTTCACAAAAACTTGATTACATGAAAAAAATCTAGATATGTAATTAAATGCAACTTCTCCTTTTAAAAATTAATTCATGTGTAAAATTATTGCAATAATATGCCGATTAATAGAAATGATAAAATTAAAAATTCAACATAAAATTTTGAAGTATGCATTTATTACTTTAATCTATCTTTTCAAGAAGTAAGTATTGAATTCGTGAAAAATTTGACTTCCAGTTTTTGGTGTATTTAAACGTTTTAGAAGATCCTGAACACGTTTTGATGGTTTTTGGAAAATATCTGCCACTATGTGAGTCTGTATGTGACAAATTTTATGGGCACTCTATCTCAAGAACTGATGCAAATAATTTCACAAAACTTTAAATTCAGTTACACCTTGATATAAACTCGAGATGTTTAGTTATTAGTGTATATCGCCAAACCGATGGCGCTGCTATGCTGCATTATTCATAATTTCCACAATAATTCTATCTCAAACCAATGTATGTATTTTTATAAAATTTCAGATTAAGTTAATCTTTGACATAACTTCGTGCTCATTACTTTTTGGTGTAAATTGCTCAACAGATGATGCTGCTATGCGGCATTATTCATGATTATCGCAATAGCTTTACCTCAAGGACGTTTTTTTTTAAATCAAACTACAGCTTCAGACAGTTTCTGATATATATTAATGTTGTTTAGTTTTTGGTGTAAATTGCCCTATAGGTGGCACTACTATGCTGCATTTTTCAAGATTTCGTTATAGCTGATTAATTGAATGTTTTTTCAAGGTGTTGAATCTAAAAATTGACCTCCATTTTACCTCCATAATGTTCAGTAATGTTGCAAAAACATGGGCAGTTTGCATTAGAAAAGTACAGCTGCAATGAAAAAAAAAAAAAAAAAAAAAAACGTATTTTATTACAAGTAACTATGTTCCAAATTATACTTTCCCTCTTGATTAAACTTTGAATTTTTGTAGTTTTCTAAAGCACAGTAGAAGTTTATCTCTGTGTGTGACTGCTTTTGTTAATTCCTCAAATAGTGAGCATTTTCTATTTGTAGTGTTCTGTTTTCATAACATTTGAGTTCCACTCTTAGAAATATAAAATTACCATGTGGAAACATTATTGAATATGGTTTCTTACTCAAGAATAGAATACCAGATTTCAGGGTAAAAAGAAAAAAAATTGCATTTAATTAAACTTAATATATATATATATATATATATATATATATATATATATATATATATAATAAAGGCCAAACGTATCTGTGCGTAACGCATACGTCATGTTTTGAATGGCAACACTTTCCGATGAAATTTCGGTTTTGCTATTTTCGCTATTGTAAATTTTTAAACTTCTAGGCATTGCACGTTTTTAGTCTTTATACCATCGTTTAGAGAAAAAAATGAACTTTTAAATGCCGTTTGTTAGAAAACTGTATCTCAATTTGTTTTTGAGATATTAATTTTTTTGTAGTTTTTGGTTCAATTTCTCTAATGGTGGCAACTTGAGTATCGCATTTATGTGGGAAAGAGAGGAAAAATAGCCATAGAGTAAAAAAGAAAAAAAAATAGAGATACATTTTAGTGGCTGGAGGTGATGACAAAAATTTAACCCTAAAATTCGCTGCCTTGCATCAAACACAACTGCTTTCATAAAAAAGAAAAACTTTTAGCGATGCAGTTTTAATTCATTACAATGAAAAGTTATTTTATAATGCTAAAATATATTCAGATCTTTTTCATTTAGAGAAAAAATGATGTTAAAAAATTCGGATGATTGTTTTGTTTGGGTCAAATGAGAGACTTAAATTGGAAGAATAACGCCCATCAAACCTTTTTAATCGCATACTGCACCTCCATCTACCTCTTTTCTCCATGGAAAATAACAGATCACTGTATATTTTAATTATCATTTTTTCATAGCAACTGAAAAAAATAGTAATTAAAAACCTGTTACGTCAATATATCGTCGGCTATAAAACCCAGTGAATGTTCTTGGTTTTATTTCGTTTTTATCTATGAATTTAGTGACTTTTAGTTCGTTGTAAACTTACTTTACAAAAGATACATCAATTAACCTTTACAAAAATGTATTTTAAAGAATATCTGGGTGTCATATTTTCTTAGTTGTTTTTAAAAACTGAGAATGCAATTTTATTCTTTGGCGAAATCTTTGGCTAATAACTGCTATCTTGCGTCTAATACGCAGGGCCGTAGTGGACAAGAGGGAGAGCTCAAGAGAATGTAGGGGGCTCATAGTTTTTTTTCTCTCTCTCTGACGCAGAAAGATAAATTAGTGCATATTCACATTGTAGGTACTCTGTTTCTTATTAAACTGTTAAAATAACTTCATTTTATGCTTAGAAAAGTATACGACGATGAAAGTTTTGAGTGTATAACTGGTGCAAAATAGTCCACCATGTTAGCTTCATATGTACAAATAGGATGAGGGAGTGTTGAAACACTTATTTTAGATACAATTTAGTAACTCTGCAAAACTGTGAAAAGGTTTCAAAACTAAATTAAATTTTTAAACAATATTTCATTTGAATTTTCGGAATAGAAATTCATTGAGTGACCTTGGAATCTTTTCCAGGGGAGGGGGGGGGGCTGAGCCGCCCATAGCGCCCCCTTAGCTACGGCCATGCTAATACGGAAGTACCGATAATTTTTAAAGCTGTATATGATTACATAAATGTTTCATATAAAATTGCTATTTGGAATTAGTTGGCAGTTTAAAAAGCTTATTACGCAGAAAAAATTTATTAGACTTTCAAATTTTAAATTTTAAAAAAGTTTTTCACCTTTACTTTGTGACCCGGGAACCCCGGGTTCGGTGTACTAGTATTGATAAAATCCATTGGTGAATCTTGTCTACTTTTAATGGTATTACATATATATATATATATATATATATATATATATATATATATATTTCTGGTTTTATTAAGTAAAAATCTAACAGTCAATAAATCCTATTCTATTTTTTAGTTGCAGACCTGAGTAAGCCAAAATAAAACTTACAAGGAAGGTCTTCATACGGGCATACTCAGAAAAATCTGAAAAAAATACAGAATGTTCTTCTCATATAGTTATATATGTTTATAAAAAATTTTCGGCGGAACCTCCTTATAACGTCCGTAAAAAATAATAAAAATTTCGTTTATTTGGCGATTTATCTCCGGTTGGCGAAAAAACGAAATTTTGAAAAATACGCTTTTACGCTTCGAATACTTTTTAAAGAAAAAACTTTCTATGTTCAATTTGTTTAAATAAGTTTAGTTTAAGTAATTTTAGTTTTGCATTTTTACTTTACTTTAAGTGTAATTTTGTCATATACGTTTAAATGTACTTATAACAAAATGAAATTAACATATTTTATCATTTAAAACACAATTTAAATTGATTAAAATTGTTTCAAATTGAAAAATACACTGTTAAAAATCTGCTGCATTTTGTTGCAACGCACTCCCTTGCATCTATAGAAAACGGTTACTTGGCCGTAAAATGGAGCTTTCTCATTGGTTGGAATAGAGATATTATATACAAGCGGTGGAGTGCGTTGCAACAAAATGCAGCAGACTTTTAACAGTGTATGACACGGTCAATTCATTGTGCTATGGAGCATTGGTCAGAAGAGAGATATTCTATAAAAGTAGTGGAATGACGTTGCAGTAAATGCTGCAGATTTTTAATGGTGAAGTCAATTAAAATCAATTTTCAGATTCGTTAAAATCGTTTGCTTTTGGCGAGGAAATGCACTGCTCGCCAAATCCCGCTTAGCTTTCAGCTTTTCACGCCAATTATTCCAAACTATTTTATTTTTTTACATGTCTAATAATGTAATTCCGCCGCTAATTTTCACTGATCCTTTATTATCTACATGAGTAGTTTAATTCGTATTTTTTTCAAAAAATTCTGAGTATGCCCCCAATGGAGACCTTCCTTGTTAGTTTTGTTTGAATTTAGATTATAAAACTAAATCAAAACTTTTTTGAGTTGAGATTGGAAAGCTATACCAAAACTAAACATATTTTATAAAGGAAATAAAATTACAATTCTAAGAAAATAAAGTAATAATGTAAAAATATACATTTTTTAAACAAACAATGGAATTTTTGAATACTGATATTCATAATAATGACAAAACTGCAATAATTTCTTTAAACTAATATCATTTACTTAAAAACTATACTTATGTAAATGGAATGCGTAATTTATTTCATTCCAAACTGCAGACATATTGGCTCAGGTTTTTACAATAGGTCAATTGGTAGTTAAACATGTAACTGAAAAATCATTTCAACAGAGATATGATGTAACAAAC
This sequence comes from Maratus speculifer, assembly GCA_964019185.1. Lineage (NCBI taxonomy): Eukaryota > Metazoa > Arthropoda > Arachnida > Araneae > Salticidae > Maratus > Maratus speculifer. Next base: position 246,961,377 of record OZ025290.1, on the reverse strand, counting down.
AATAGCGTTTAATAAAAATTCTTAGGATGTTGAAAAAAAAATAAATAAACTTTTAAAAGCAGGCTTTGCTACTTTATTTTTATTTTGTAATATAAAGTGAAAATAATTTTCATTTAATACATATAAATGGGGAAAAATGTTTATTATTTAATATTCTCTAAGAAAATATATTTATTTGGGTGAAACACTCATGAAAAATCAATTTTTCCATTTTTTTCCGAAAAAAAACCGGTTTTTTCCGCCACTTATATTTTTCCGGAAATTTTACATCTCTAAGTTTGATAGAAAATTACTTTTGCATTAATAATATTAATACTAGTATCCAAATAGATTTACATGAGTTTCACAAATATGTCATTGTCTAAAATCTAATGAATTTTGCGAACAGTTCAATTCATTTTCATATGAAAATAGATTAAGGAAGACTTTTTGGAAACGTTTGGAAAATATTAAATAGCAACAAAATTTTACAGATATTATAACTTTCTAATATTTTTTTCGTTTTATCACATGTTATTCCTTCAGAAAAGTAACCAGTATATTTAATTTAAAGTGTGAAATATGTGTTTAAAATAAAAGAACCGCAAGCGCTGCAAATATTTATTATTGTTATTATTACTACATACCTAATCCTTAATTAATTGATATAGTAAATGCATAGACAGATACTAATATAACTACATATAAAAAGCCAAAAAAATTCTTGTTAAAAAAAAAAAATACTCGATTAAAAGACGTGTACTATTTATAGTACACCAGACCCGAAAGGGTTAAATCTATTATGTAATTTAAAACCTGTAAAAGAATAAATAATCCATACACGGTGAATACATAATGAATATTGATGTTGTTAGACACTCCTTCATCTTACATTACATAATTTGAAAATGTAACAATTTAAAACTGTCAATGCAACAGAGTTGCAGATCACTATTCAAACGTAAATAATAATAATAATAATAGTAATAATATTTTCCATAAAAAAATATAGACATAAAAGGGAAAATGCATATTTCTTTTGCGTGCAGAATTACTTCACGCACCTGAACCAGGTTTTCCCAGAAATTTTTCCGCAAAAAAAACCTCTCTGCACAGCAAACGATAAATTTAACTGACACTTGTTGCTTCAAAATTTAGAAATGTTTATTCCTCAATTAAATTGTTTGTTCTTTTAATTTGAAATTAGGTTTTTAAAAAATATTTTTTTTCTTTTTAAAAAGAAAGTATTAAGAAAAATAAAATGCAAACTTACTGTTGCGTCTTTAAAGAGAAATTTTTTCAAAGAAATCTGATTATTTCGATGATATCTGGGGAAGTGGAAATGTTTATCGGATACTCCTCACAGTTATATGATGTGAACAGCAAGAGCATTGGATTTAAATAATGCGAACTAGCTTTTGCAAAAGCGCCATCTGGCGCGTCATCGTTAAAATGCGCTTGTGAATGGGCGTGCGGTGAATGAAATACAGTAATCCCTTAACATTCACATGTTTTGATTATTCGCGAAATTAAAAATGTGGAGCATTTCAACATTCGCGAATTTTGAACTTGGTTATTCGCGAATTTTGTTTCATGAAGAATATTTCTCTTTTTTTACCAAGTAAATTCCTAAAGTACAAAGTACACACCAGCGGTGTGCGAAGAAAAAATTGCGCCCGGTTGCGCCAAAGTTTCAATTTGGCGCTACCCCCCCCCCCTTCATCACAAATTTCTCTTTGTGATAGGTGTCACGAAATTGAAAAGTGTAAAAACACAAATAAATTCTATTGCATACATGTTTGTGTTTTATTTTGAAACTTTAAAAGGATTAATTTTAACAACTAAATAATATAAAAGACATTTATATTTTGGCAAAGAAGATAAGAAAAACACATGCGAAAAACTGTATCAAACAATACAGTATAACCCCTTTTGGATTCCAAGAAAGAAGCAACATGCTGTTTTGAGAATGTATGTTTTTTTTTCACAAAAAACCCTAATATGTTTATACATATAATTTTTTAGAAAAAAAAAATAAGTAGTATAAATTTGGCGCCCCTTTAATGTCCACGCCCGGGGCGACTGCCCCCTCCCCCCCTCCCCCCCCCTTCGCACGACTCTGGTCTCAGTTTGTTTTACCAATTCTATGAACTATGTGACACTGGACTCTTAAGTGCTGTATACGGAAATGAGAAAAAATTTCGGCCATTTTCAACATAGTGTCAAGCTGTCAAGTCCGTTACCAAATGTCAAGTCTGTTACCGCACGGTTCTTTAATGATTATCATTTTTTCATCATTTTACTTTTATTTTTTATTCAACTAAGAAACAACTACGCAATTTCCTTAAAATTTAATAATTTACATGAATATGTACTGTAATTATTAGAAAAAGCTCTTGTATAATTTTTATGTGATCAAAATTTTGTGGCTAAAACTGTCGCTTATTTCAATTTAATTTAAGTATTATTGATAAATATCATGTTTTGAAATTTAGGGACATAAGTCACTTTAAAGTAAGTTTATTTTAGGAAATTTAATAAATTTAAAGCTGAGTATTTTCAGTAATTTTGTATGGTAACGGACTTGACAATTTGCCTTACAAGCCAACTTTAAATAACATTTACATATTATATTATAAAGCAAAATGCACAACCAGTTTTTTTTTTTTTTTTTTTTTTTTTTTTTTTTTTTTTTTTATGTACTTTAACACCTGTCTCCCTTTTTTAAAAGAAATTATTAAGTTTGAAAAATAAAAATAAACTTCTGAAATGTAAGCGAATGGTGAAAATGGCCCGTATAACCTACTAATATTGTATTACTGATGGCCTAAGTTGCGAGAACTTCAGCCGTTGTGTCGAGAGAATATATAGATCCGTAATTTCCTTTATTTTTTCTGGTGATTTCTTTTTTCAATTTTCTAAATTTTCTAAGATTTTAAATTTTGAATGCAGGTAAAATTTTTTCTGCAAAAAACTGCCGGGGAAATTTTAAAACATCATCAACAACTTATTGAAAAAGAATGCGATTCTTAACAAAAAAATCTTAAATTTAAAATAGAAATAGAGGCCGCAGCTTTTTCTTATGTGGAAATTCATAAACATAAAATATGTTCTGTCAAATAATCGGACATTACTAAATTTTTTTCATCATACACTAGCAAATAAATTTTGTACAATATATTTGTAACTATTCAAATTTATTTAAAGCATGTACTTCTAATGTACAGGGTGATTATAGTTAAAGTTACGATTTCAAAAATCGAAAATTTTAAAACTACTGGTCAGAATTACTTGATATTTTAGTAGAACAATCGAGGCAATGGAATTTTGTTTGGCGAAGAAAAAAATAGTTCCAAAATGTGACAACAGATGGCACTGTCAAGGTAATGTCAAGGGAAAGATCAAAAATGCATTCGTTAAGCACAGAAATGTTGTTAGCCAAAAGGGAAAAATAGTGTTCAGGGACTTACTACAAGTTTATTAGCCAAAAGACAAGAATGCGTGTTTACAGCGACTACAGCAATAATGACAAACAAAAAAAAAAAAACTTCAAAGAGCTATTTTTGCTACTGATGATTAAGGCATAAGTTGTTCGAAGTGTTCTCATCCTTTTTCCGCTTCTAATTGGAAGCGCAAAAACTAATTGGCATGCTCTATAACAGATCGGAGAATATCTGTATGCAATGGTATGGTGTGCGATGCTTGCCTTCATGTCAGCTAGATTCTCAATCAGCCCGCTGTAAACAACATTCCTAAGGTACCCCCAAATCTAGAAATCACACAAGTTTAATTCGGGGAACGTGGTTTCTACGTTGTTGGGAAATGACGGCTTATGATCTTATCAACTCCAAAATTAACACTCAGTCGCTGCTTCACAGCAGTAGCAATGTGCGGAGGAGCACCATCTTGGATGAATATTGTGCGATCCCTACACTGGCGCTGCTGAAATGCCGGAAAAATATGGATACGCAAAAGTGCTTCTTACCACTTGCCAGTAAAGGTGCTGGTAACAAAACCCGCAAATGTAATCTCTAAGAAGAAAACCATTCCGCATTACACAGTGACCTTTTCAGACTAAGGAGTTAATGGCTGTTTCTAAATAAATTCTCGGTAGTTCATATCCTGCAATTTTGCGCATTTACAAAGCCTTGCAAGTGAAAGTGAGCTTCGTTAGACCACAGAATGTTCCATCACCGTCTGTCGTCCACTTCCATCAGGGCAAGAAATTATAGTCCAAAAGGTTGGCGTGCTTCCAGGTCAGTAGGCAGTAAATCCTGTACATGACTTATCTTGTACGGATAATAGCGCAAGATGTTCCATAGGACTTTACGCACCGTGCTGTTCGGCATATCCAGCATTCGGCCAATTTCTTCTTGAAATGCCGTAGCCACATCTTCCACTGTTGTGCTCGAAGCTGCTTTCCTTCCTCTATCCGGTTTAACGTCAGATGAAACGGTCTCTTTGAATTTAGCAATCATTTTCCGCAAAGCTTTTGTGGTTATTGGACCTCTTTTTGTGGATTTTAATGTCTGAAGCTGTAAGTACACAGTCATCGTTCTTATGAAACAGCTTCAAATGCAGAGCGCAATTTTTCATAATCAGAGTCATAATGAACATTCAGGCAAAAAGCTGGTGCTCTGCATTTTTATGGCAGGTATTTATGCGGTGCGCATTTCTCGCATTAGTAATTTGCATAATGTGAACTCTGACAGCGCCATTTATCAGCACACATTGGAATTATTTTTTTTCTTCGCCAAACAAAATTCCATTGCCTCATAATTGTTCTGCTAAAATATCAAGTCATTCTGATCAGTAGTATGAAAATTATCGATTTTTGAAACTTTAATTATAATCACACGATATAATGCGTAATAAATATATTTTTTGAATTTTAATTGCTCTTTTCATTAAAATTAGAACCTAATCTTCTTATATGTACTGGAAGATAGTCTCAACATTCGCTGATATTTTTGGGTATCTAATCTTCGTGAATGTTAAAGAATTATTGTCTTAGAAAAATTCTTCGATGTAAAACCTTTATAGGGATATTATACTCATACATACAATATTAATAGATATAACGTAAGCAGATACCATTTTCTATACATTGTTATGGTTTTTTTTCACGCATATTATAGTTCAAATAAAAATAGTAGGGAATCAGTACCTTATTTTTCACAGTATAACAAAAAGGAAAATACGGCAGGTGCTGATGGGAGAGGAAGATAACGTTGAAAGAAAAAGTGAGTGAGAAAAGATTAGAGTAGAGTTCTGAAGAAAGTTAAAGATAAAGCACGCATAAAATGTATAATACTAGTGTAGATGCCCATCCTAAAACGGTGGTTAAAAATTGTGTTTTTCACATAAATTTGAAAAAAACTGATAAAAATAAATGACATTTTGGCAGCATTTAGATGAGCAAAATTCGGCTAGTTTATGTTCAAATAAACACACTATTAGCATTTACAATACTTCTGGATAAACCAGGTTTCGCGGCTAATGTACAATAATAAAATTAAGATTTCTTAATAAAACGAAATTTTAACAAATATGCAATAAAACATGCATAATTAAAAAGGCCTGCTGCAACTATTGAGATAATACTAATCTCATCAAAAACATAAATGTGAAAGAATGACAAGTTCGTCAATAGTTTCGCTAATAAAAGAAGTGAGATTTAACAGCAAATCAAGTTCTTTCGAAGCTCCTTAAATCATAGCTCCTGTTATGTATAATGTTCTTCAATTGTTTAAAATGTTTTGTTATGTTACTCGCTATTCAATAGAGCGACTTGGCAAGTTTTCTCGTATTCAAATTTCTCCATTTAGTTTATCAGAACTTAATCACACTGTAAAAAATATCCGTTAATATACAGAAATTGTTCTCTAAAATTCTACGGAATAGTTCCGTTTTTCCGAAAAAGCAGCAGAAACTCCGTTATTGATATTTTGAAATTATAAAAACAGTAACCTTTCCGTAAAATTTTCTGAAAACGGAGGAGTTCCGTATTAAAACAGCATAAATTCCATAAATAACACCAGTGTCGCCATCTATATCTGGGATACAAAAACATTATAAAGTTGTTTCATGAACAACTTTGTATAATAATGTTCTTTATTGCTTTCTGTTTTAATAATATAAAGCTAACATAATTTTTACAATATTAAAAAAATAATAAAAATTATAAAATTTTATTAATCTCTTTTAAGTTTGAGATTAGTTAGTTAGTTTATTTTCAGTTAGTTTATTTCCATTATCACTTTTAAATAATGTTTACCACATTTATAGCCTATTTTTTTAAAATATGCGTAGGATAGTGGAAAAACGTTCGACTTTTAAATTTAATATATTTTAATAAAAGTAATAATAAAATAATAATAAAATAATTTTAATTTTAATATATTTTAGTATTACTTTAAGAATATCCTTTCAAAAATAAATAAGTAAATAAATATGAATAATATTACAATAAACTTTTAAAAATCTCTTTAAAATGAAAAAAAAAAAACTTTTTAATGCATTCAACTCTTAATACATGTAATATTTTAAAGTCTAAAATTTATTTTTTATAGAACTGAAATTAAAAACTAAATATTCGAAATTATGGAAATAAAATCTGGAATATGGATAATGGAAAAACGTTTGACTTTTAATTTTAATATATTTTAATAAAAGTAATAATAAAATATTAATAAAATAACTTTAATTTTAGCATATTTTAATATTACTTTAAGAATATCCTTTCAAAAATAAATAAGTAAATAAATATGAATAATATTACAATAAACTTAAAATCTCCTTAAAATGAAAGAAAAAAAAAAAAAAACTTTTTAATGCATTTAACTCTTAATACATGTAATATTTTAAAGTCTAAAATTTATTTTGTATAGAACTGAAATTAAAAACTAAATATTCGAAATTATGGAAATAAAATCTGGAATCTGGATAATGGAAAAACGTTCGACTTTTAATTTTAATATATTTTAATAAAAGTAATAATAAAATATTAATAAAATAACTTTAATTTTAACATATTTTAATATTACTTTAAGAATAACCTTTCAAAAATAAATAAGTAAATAAATATGAATAATATTACAATAAACTTAAAATCTCCTTAAAATGAAGAAAAAAAAAACTTTTTAATGCATTTAACTCTTAATACATGTAATATTTTAAAGTCTGAAATTTATTTTGTATAGAATTGAAATTAAAAACTAAATATTCGAAATTATGGAAATAAAATCTGGAATCTGGATAATGGAAAAACGTTCGACTTTTAATTTTAATATATTTTAATAAAAGTAATAACAAAATATTAATAAAATAACTTTAACATATTTTAATATTACTTTAAGAATATCCTTTCAAAAATAAATAAGTAAATAAATATGAATAATATTACAATAAACTTTTAAAAATCTCCTTAAAATAAAAAAAATAAAATAAAAAACTTTTTAATGTATTCAACTCTTAATACATGTAATATTTTAAAGTCTAAAATTTATTTTGTATAGAACTGAAATTAAAAACTAAATATTCGAAATTACGGAAATAAAATCTGTTAAACATTTAGAACTATACACTCATATAGAAAATAATTCTCAATAAAAATTAATGCCGCGTTCAACATAAGGCCTTTGCTTTATAAAATCATTCGAAATAAGTAAAGTTATTTGCAAGCACTGTATGCGTAACTATGGCGTAATGGTATTACACTACTACAAGCTGCCATGGGACAGGTGCTTGGTTCGATCCCCATCGACGGTAAGTGACATTTATTCAAAGTTGTTTAAATTAAATGTATGTGTTCTAATCTGATGTGTCATTATCTAAAGAATAAAAAAGCCAGTTTGTCCTTGAAAATTCTTTTTTGGCTTTCAAGCAAAAATTTTTATATAAAAAAATATGAAAACGGAAACATTTTGTAAAAAAACGGAAACATTGCTGGAAAAAACGGAAATTTTTTTCCGTTAAATAACGGAAATAGTATTGGCGTCTAGATTACCAGAACTATTTCCGTTATTTAACGGAAAAATTTTTTTACACTTACTTAACTTATCAATACCTTAACTTCCATATACTTATTCGAATACTTAATTGACTAGATCTTTGAAAATGACATACTTGACTAAATTGTATACAGACTCAAAGAATAAAGTTGGTAACTGAAAACTTGCCAATTTGCTCTATTGAGTAGCAAGTAACTTAACAAATCATTTTAAGCAATTGAAGAACATTATGCATGACAGGATCTATGATTTAAGGAGCTACGAAAGAACTTGGTTTGCAGTTAGATCTCACTTCTTTCATTAGCGAAACCGATAACGAACTTGGCATTCTTTCACATTAATGCTTTTGATGGGATTCAAAACTATGGAGTCTCTCTTCTATTTTCACGAGAGATTTTACGTGTTGTTACTGGTTTCTTGCCCAATGACAAGACATCTCAGAAGATTATCGAGATTGGTTGCTCTTGCACTTGAATTTGATCATATTCCCGATTTTGAGAGTGAACTAATTCTGAAATCTAATTTCTCCTTATACATTAGCTCTGTCTTTCAAGAGGGCTACATGACCGTTTTGGTTGAATTGCCAATTAATGAAGCTACCCAAGTTCTGTTCTGGCGGATTATGCTATCCAGGTTAAACGGTTTTCAATTGTTATTGCATGTTTTGTGACTCAGTTCGAGTACTGATGAGGGCTATGGAAGTAGCCGAAACGTCTACGTTTAATTAAGTTTTAATTGTTTTTGTCTATCTATTTATGTCTTTAGTCATGTAATTTATGCATGATTAGTAGTTATTCAGACGTAATTATGTATCTATTTTTAAATTTAAAGATTATCTTTTGTTAAAAACTCTTCCTTCCCTTCTAGATACCTGACCACTATATTAGTTACATTCCAATAGACAATAGTAATCCCACTTTTTGGAATTTATTTTGTATATTTTCCTCATTTTAATGTAATAGTTAAGAGCATGAGTCCAAAACTCAAGTACATAGATAATGATATACAGATAAATACAACACAAAAAGAAAATAAGATTTCTTAAACATTAATTTACATTAAGCATACTCTCATTAGAGACAGAGACGTGACACTGGCTACTGTTATTTTTCCAATTTTCAGAGTAGAAGGATATTCATATAACTGAAAGATAAATTGTCGGACCTACCTTCAGCCACGAAGTGCATAAATAATCGGAAGGGGGGGGGGGGGACAATCTCTCCGTTGAGATAAATGGAAAAGGATCTATTTATGTATTTAAAAAAATATTTTTTTAAATATCTATTGTAACTGAAAACCTATAAGTTCAATCCGCTTTCAAAATGCTAGTTATGGATATGAAATTTAATTTTTTTATCATTTAATAACATTCGTGAAAAAGTAAAAGACAACAAGAAAACTGGAAACATTCAGTAGCTTTTTAAGCAATGTATCTTTTTAAGCATAAATGAAAACGGGCAATATATATAATAATATCATGGCTTACTCAGGGCTGTAGCTAAGAAGGCGTTAGAAAAGGGGGGGGGGAGGGCTTCCCATAAACATTTTGAGCCGCCTCTGGAAAGGATTTCAATGTCACTAAATGAATTTATGTTCCGAAATTCCAAATTAAATTCTGTTCAAAAATCTGACTTAGTTTTGAGGGTCTTTCACAGTTTTGCAAAAATACTAACTTGTAAATAAAATAAGTGTTTCAACACTCGCACATTATATTTGCATATATGAACACTGTTAAAAAAATTCTGAAATTCACGAAAATTTTTTTTTTCCTGAATTTCACAGAAAACGTCCCTTTTCACAACAAAAAAGCATTTTCCGTTACAAATCACAAAATTCTACCACATTTCCTGAAAATAACGAAACGGATGAAAATAAAAACAAAAAACGGAGACACTCCGTTGTGCAGGGGGCTCCATGGCCGAGTGGTCAAGCCACCACACCGCCAATCGCCTGCGAGCGCAGATTATGGGTTCGGGGCCCCACTGGCGCCATGGAATAATGGTCATAAAATATCCCCTTTAAATTTCTGTTTATTTTTCTATTATTTCTTATTAAAAAATCTTTTAATTTATTAGCCAAGAAAATAAATAAATAAGTAAATAAATAGTGTACGACAATTTCAAAAAATTGTCTATATATATATATATTTGTAAAAAAAAAGTTGTTCATAAAAACTTTTTCATTCATTCATTCACTCATTCATTCATTCATTAAAAAAAAAAAAAAAAAAAAAAAACAGTGGTTTTAAATAGTGATTTTTTTTTAATTTAAACTATTTAAAAAGTTAAAACTGATTTTAAACAATAATAAGTATTATGCATTAGTCTAAAATAAAATAAAATAAAATAAAATAAACCGTTTACAAATATTCTAAGGAATATATTTGAAAGGAAATCTTTAAAGAGCACAACAGATTTTCCCACTAACTCATAAAAGACATACTTTGTACGATTCAGGATCAGCAGCTTTGGCTCTGTTCCTAAGGATTCGTTCTGCAATCTAAAGGTCCCAAGTTCGATCCTCAGGACGGCGTGAACTAAATTATACAAAATAATAATTAAATAAAATAACATAGCGGCTTAGAATCACTCGGTAATTTCGAATTCTTTCTCGATTCATTAATTTAAAAAAATATATTAAATTATTATTATTAAAAATCAAATTTTGTAACGGAAAGTTACTGATTCTTCAAAAGGAGTTTTCCCTTCTTGTATTTCCCACAACGGAAAATCTACTAACGGAACGGTAAAAATTCGGCTACTTTGCTGCCTGTAGTTTCACCGTGGTTTCACAGATTCATTTTTAACAGCGAAGCTAACCCGATGTTTTAAATAGCACTAGTTATACTCTTGAATTTTTCATCATCATATTCTTTTTTTAGCAAAAAATGAAGTTATTGCAACAGTTTAATAAGAAACATAATACTGCAATATGAATAGGCTATAATTTATCTTTTTGCGTCAGAAAGAGAGATAAAGAAAATATGAGACCCCCCCCACCTACATTTTCTTGACCCCCCCACCCCTATTATTCACTTCTAGCTACAGCCCTGGGCTTACTGTATCTTTAACTAAATACAAAGGAATTAAAACTTTAAAACAAAACTTTGATATAAATGAAACTTCAATCAAACAATTATCCTTTCAATCATAAGGAGCTTTTTGTATTTATCTTACTCAAGTACTTAAGTTCTAATTTTTTTTATTATTATTATTTTATTTATTTATTTATTTATTTATTTTTTTAGGTGTAAAGGCCCTGTTTCTCCCTGCATCATCCCCCCCTCCTCTACACACTCCCATGGAAATAGGTGCCCTTAAAAAGATTTCGCTTCATTTAAAAGTTTTCATAAATGAATCAAAGTGAACAATTGCGAAATACTAATTTTTGATTAAATTTTAAAATCGCTATTTCGAAAACAAAATTAAATTCAGGTGAAAATTTAGAAACTTTAATTAAAAGTTGTGTAAAAACTTTCACAAATTATTCCGCACAAAGCTTTAAAGAGTCAAATCTAATTTATTGTTTACGTAAGAAACGAAACGAATTCTTTTAAATGGAGTTGTTGAAACAGAAGGGATTTTTCACCTTTTACATTCTGGTTCTGTGTATTTTTACAGGTAGAAAAAAAAAAGAATAATTACTTGAGAATAACTAAATAAAGAAATTTAGCAAAGTGTGAAAAGTTCATTATCTTAAATCACATTTCTTTAAACAGGAGCACGAGTTAGTTTAACACTTGTCACTTCTAATTTTTTCTTTAATCTCTTTAAAGGATGACGCCAGCTTTGGAGTAGGAAAAACAAATCAAAAGAAAATAATAATACGTGTATTATATTAACGCGGATGTGTCATTTTTATGAATGAATTGTACATATTAAAATAAAGACAAAAAATGTTTTAGAAAAAAGTTAATTTTTTAGGGTTTCGTTCATCACGAAACACCCTTATAGTCTTGCTTCTCTGTCTGTCCGTCCGTCTGCCTGTCATAGGCTCGTACTCGGAAATTTCAAAATTAAGGACTTAGGTTTTTTTTTAACCTCTACTGAGGTGCGTTCGTAATTATATAAATACTTAATACCTATATTCGTCATACAGTCCGTCCGTCTGTCCGCATATAACAGAGCAAAAACTACCTAAACGAATCATTTGAAATTTAAATTTATAATTGTTGCATAATTTTGTCGAGTCATTTCAAATTTTAAGAAAATCGGGTTCATAGTTTAATTACAGGGACAATCAAAAGTATTCTATTACATTACGGCCAATTGAAAAAAAAATAGTTTCAAGTTCATTTTAGTAGTGTTACACTCCTTCGAACATAATAAAATTGATATGCGTCTATTAGTCCAAGAGTCGTCAGCACAAAAACCTATGTTATCGAGCACAAGAAAATAACCTTTCTTTTATGGAAAAGTAGTAATAGGGGAATCTAATGATCTATGTCTGCCGGAAGTGAAGTGGTGCATAAGCCAAAAATTAATACCACTAGCGGCTCACTCGTAGATTTAACAGTGTGTTTGCCGTACAATCAAAGGTATGAAAACATGGAAAACTGGGTGCAGGAAAGCACAATGTTAAATCTACGAATGAGCCACTAGTAGTATTAATTTTTGGATTATGCAACACTTCACTTCCGGCAGACATGGATCACTAAATCCCCCTATTACTACTCTTCCATAAAAAAAGGTTTTTTTTCCTTGTGCTCGATATTATAGGTTTTTGTGCTGTCGACTCTTAGATTATATGAAGTATATACTAAAATATACATTCTGTACAAACTGTGGAGCAAAAAATATTTGTTATTAATTTACAGAACACAACAAAAATATTCCATTACATAATGGTATAAGGAAGAAACATTGTTTGGGGCGCGTTTTAATAATATTAAACTATTTCACATATTATGAAATAGATATACTTTGCTGAGGTTTAATACAAGTTACTTTTTGTATAATAGAAAGCAGATAGTATATACAGGGTTACACAAAAAATTTCGGATACTCTACTGTATTCGAAATACTGATTACTATTTCAACAAATCTGAATAGTTTTAAAACTTCTTTGCGAATACACCTCATTTTCTTCGCTTGACACGCAATTTTCAACTTGTTTTAATATCCCCTACCAGGGTTATTGATATATCATCATCATCATCATCAACCGTTTTCGATCCACTGCTGGATGTAGGTCTCCCCCAGATTTTTCCAGTGTTTTCTGTCTAGTACTTTTGTCATCCAATTTACACCAGCTACTTTTCTAATTTCGTCACTCCATCTTCCTTGTGGTCTTCTTCTTGGTCGTTTTACATCTCTGGGATACCACTGTAGTATATTTGTGCTCCATCTATTGTCTAGTCTTCTTGAAATGTGAACGGCCCATTTCCATTTTAGCTGTTTGATTCTTTCAAGGATGTCAAAAACTCTTGTCTGATTACTTATCCAGGTTATCCTTTTTCTGTTTCTTCTAGTTATGCTTAGCATACATCTTTCCATACTTCTCTGTGTTGTTTGTAGTCTTTGTATTATCCGTTTTGTTAGTGTCCATGTTTCTGCTCCGTAAGTTAATGCAGTAAAATACATTGATTAAACACTTTTCTTTTCAAACAAAGAGGCATATTACTCTTCAGAATAATATTGTTCTTCCCAAAAGCACTCCACCCATTTCTTATTCTTCTATTGATTTGATTCATGATACTATTATCCGATGATATTTCCTGTCCTAGGTACACATAACTTTGCACTTCTTTAATCTCAGTGTTCTTGTAGACAATTTTCTTTTTTGATGTAAATGAATTAAACATCACCTTAGTCTTTTCTAAATTTATTTTTAATCCCACATTGATGCTAGCTTCTGCAAGATCTTTTAGCCTATTTTCCAATTCTTCAGGACTGTTACTGAAAATTACAATGTCGTCAGCAAACCGGAGATGACTTAAATATTTCCCATTTATTCTAATCCCTTTGTTTTCCCAATCCAGCTTTTTGAAGATATTTTCTAAGACAGCATTAAAAAGCTTAGGTGAAATGGTGTTTCCTTGTCTTACTCCTCTTCCGAGCTTGATCTTCGCTTTTCCTTTATGTAAAAGGATGGTTGCTGTTGCTTTCTTGTAAATCGTTTCTATGATATTGATGTAAGGTTTGTCTATACCAATGTCCTCCAGAGATTCTACTACTGCTGATGTGTAGACAGAATCAAATGCTTTTGCATAATCAATAAAGGCAAGGCAGAGAGGTAAATTATATTCTTTATGTTTTTCTATGAGTTCCCTTACTGTTTGGATATGATCCATTGTGCTGAATCCACTTCGGAATCCTGCTTTTTCTCTAGGTTGAGCTGAGTCCAGAGCTGATTCAAGTCTTGTCATGAAAACTTTGGTGAAAATTTTATAAATCACTGACAATAAGCTGATCGGACGGTAATTTTTAATATTTTCCTTCTCACCTTTCTTGTAAAGTTTAACCATCACAGCATTATTCCAATCTTCTGGCACATCTGACTTCTTGAGACATTTGGAAAACAGTAAGTATAGCCTTTTTGCAAATTCTTCTCCTGCTTTTTTGATAAGGTCAATTGTAATTACATCTTCTCCAGGGCATTTACCTTTTTTCAGAAATCTAATAGCTTGTAAAACTTCATCTGTCATCACTGGGATTATCTTTTCAGTTTCTGTTAAGATTTCTTGTTGATCGTGTACGTTGATTTCCCTCTGATCTTCACATTTATATAGATCATTGTAGAATTTTTAAACAATGTGTACTATTTCGTTGCTGATTTTGGTGATTGTTCCATCTGCTCTCTTAAGTGCAAAAATACCTCTTCTTCGAACACATAACTTGCGCTTAGCTCATTTTAAACTTTTGTTATCTTCCAGAACTTTTTTAACAAGATCACAATTAAATTTTCTGATATCTTCTGTAACGCATTTTCTTACTGTTTTACATAATTCAGCATATTCAACTCTTGATTTAGAATCATTTTTCTTCATTTTATATTCTCTTCGTTTTTTCATCAATCTTCTTGTTTCTTCTGTTATTTTCTTTGTCTGTTTTATTTGTGCATCACCGACTATCTTCTTTGTAATTTCTTGTAGAGTATTGGTTAGCTTCTTGTTCACTATTGTAACATCTTGCTCTTCTTCTAAAGTTGATTGAAGTACTTGGAAACGATTTTGAAGTTCCAAATGAAATTCTTCTTTATGTTTCTGGAGGTTTATAACATGGATTGATTTCTTTGAGTGTAGCAAAAGCTTCATTCTTTCCACTTTAATATTTAACAGAAATTTGCATCGAACCAATCTGTAATCGCTTCCTGTATTGAAGTTATTGAGAACGCTGCAGTCCTGAATAAGGAACTTTTTGTTGGTCAAGATGTAGTCGATTTCACTTGTTAAGCCATTTGCACAACGCCATGTCCATTTTCTTTGTGGCTTTTTCTTGAAAAATAAATTCATGATATACATCTGCTCACATTTTGCAAACTCAATCAATGTGTTTCCTCTTTCATTTTGCATACCATATCCATGATTTCCTACAGATAATTCACCTTTCTTTTTCTCTCCAATTCTAACATTCCAGTCTCCCATTATTAATTTTATATAGCAATTTCTCTTTTGATGCATTGAAGCTACTTCTTCATAGAAATCTTCAATTTCTTCATCAGAATAACTTATTGTTGGTGCATAAACTTTGGTAATTTGCAGCTTGTATCTTTTGGACACTTGTATTACTAATCTTGCAACTCCATCTAATGTACTATCATATTCTACAATGTGATTCTTCCACCTTTTATGAATCAGAAATCCTACACCACTTGTTCTTCCATCTTCTGTGCCTCTGTAGTATAAAACATGTCCGCTGGCAAGATCAATCTTTTCTTCTCCTTTTCTTCTTACTTCACACAATCGTAAAATGTCCCAGTTGATCCTTTCTAACTCTTCTTCAAGTTCCTGAAAACGGTTTTCAGAAGATAGGGATCGTTCATTATACGTAGCCAGGGTCATCAACTTATGGCAGCGAAGCCGAGCCCGGTGATTCTTAGCACCCTCTGTCTTCATGTCTGTCTGATCGCTGCCGTAACCAGGAACATGCAGACTACCGGGAACTGAGGGCCGTGATTTGTTTTGTGAATTCAGGGTAAAATAAGGGGGGTTGTGGCCAAATCCCTCCACCCTAGCCAAGCTGGTTGGAGGAAGCCCATCCGCGTTCGTTCCCCTTGCACTAGACAAGAGTATTAATAGGCTGTACCGATGGAAGGTGCGGATTAGATATTAAGTCTCTGCTCCCAGTCGATTCCTTTAAGTCCTCCTAGAAGGCAATTAAAAGGTCTTTCTTCTCCTGGTTGATAAGCAAAGGCTATTAAACAGCCCTGTTGATATATATCAATGGATATTTATCATGATCTATATATATATATATATATATATATATATATATATCCGATATTTATTCACAAAGTATCAAGATTTTTGATATTTTCAATTTATTTTCAAAATATCAAGATGTTTGATATTTTCTGCATTTTGATATTTATTTTCAAAATATCACTGTGCAAGATACTTTTAATATTTTTAGTCTAAACAAGCATAAACGAAATTATCAACTGTTATTGACTATGTCAATGATACAGAACTTAAGCCTCTGGCAGTGCCTTTTTTTAGCCAAAGAAGAAAACAAATACCTTTTACAAAACAAAGAAAATAATTATCTTTTATCTTTTACTTTAGATTTGAAGATTTTATAGTCAATTGTAGAACTAATACGCGGAGCAGAATTAATTCAGAACAGCTATTGAAATATAAACTAATTTAAAGAACCAGTTATATACAGTTTTATTAGAAAATAATTTAATATTTTCTGGTTGAATTTAAACTGAATAACATGTTACGGTATATGAAATAAGAATAGCTTTATTTTATGATATTTTTTTTATAATTAAAAGAAATTATTTTGTATCTAAATTTCTGATATTTTTTTAACTTTTTAAATTGAAACCTATAATTATTTTTTTACAACTGTATAAATCAAATTCTTATTGTATTTAATTAGTTAATTTTCAATATTGTTTTAACCAAAAAAAAGAGAGAGAGAGAGAGAGAGCAAAAGAAAAGAAAAAGAAAGAAAAAAGAAAGAAAGAAAAGGAAAAAAGAAAGAAAGAAAGAAAGAAAAGGAAAAAAGAAAGAAAAAAGAAAAAGAAGTGTTTAGAATGTTTGATTAAGTTTTCATGTTAAGTGTAATATATTTTCGTTTCTAATTTATATTATACCGAAAAACATTTATTATCAACAGTAACTTGGCTTAGAGGTCTGCACAGGCAGAAACTTCCAGGCCCGATCCTTAGAAAAAAAAATTTGGCTTGGCCCGGCCCGTTACTAAAGTTAAAATTCGGTCCGAGCCCGGCGCGTACAGAAAATTTAGAGGCCCAAACCCGGCCCAGCCCGTGTGAATTTCTACAGAACAATGATCTTTACTCTTACGGAAGAGTTCTGGCCAAAAAAACTTATTGTAGTATTTATTTATTTATTTTCATGTTTATAGTCTCCATTTATGCAGAAGTGCCGTAGGCTGCGATATTTATGCTTTTAATGAATCTTTGTTTATACGTAAATGTTTTACTTATCATTAGTATTATTAATCCATATTCCATGTAATCTATACTAATAGAAGAACAAAACGCTCTGTCTTGTCTGTGTGTGTGTATGTGTGTGTGTGTGTCTGCGATGGCTAGCAAAATCTACAGCATCTACGAGGCTCAAAATTTTTTTGAGAGTAGCCCCAAATCTCTCCTGATGTGCCTGGTCTTCAAAATTTCGAAATTCCAATTATTAACTGAGTAATTAATTAAAATTTGAAGCTCACTCTCATCAAAAATATGACTTTTTCCCCCTTTTTCATCAACGCTCATTTTCAGTTGGTTGGTTCATACAGAGTCATTAATAAAAATACGTTTCTTTTTTCCGCTTGCTTTTGATTGATTGGTTGTATAAAACTTTCACAAAAATAATTTTAAAAGCTGAGACAGGAATAAATAAACGAATTTGAGTGCTTAATCTTTTAAAAGTGACTATTTTTTCACCTAAACTTTACATTCTAGCACGGAGTTAAAACACTTGCTTTGAAAACGCATTTAATAATAATGAATGTTTAAGAGAATGATTAAATTCAAATGACGTCAGAACCTAACAACGAATTTCACAACCTGGAATTCATGTTGTTCGTCTTCTTTTTTTTTTCTCCTCAATTTTTATTGGTTGAGCGGTAATAATTGTATAGTTGAAATTGATCTCTTTAAATAGCAAGCAAGATATATGGTTTTTAGCTCGCAGGCTATCAAAGCTTGGGAGCTTATGTGCCTGTCCGTTCTGTATGTGTGTAACGC
Organism: Maratus speculifer; assembly: GCA_964019185.1. Lineage (NCBI taxonomy): Eukaryota > Metazoa > Arthropoda > Arachnida > Araneae > Salticidae > Maratus > Maratus speculifer. The sequence goes on along the minus strand of OZ025290.1, from coordinate 246,943,009 downwards.
GATAACTCATGATAAAATAATCCGATTCACTTGAAATTTTGGATGTATGTATATTCTGATAACACGCTTCCCTGATTAGTTTTTGGAGTTCATTCGATATGTATAAGAGGGGGGACGGGGGCTAATGCCCCTCTCCTTTAATGATATAGATGGGTTTTTCTTGCAGATTTATGAGTTTTTTTATATGATAAAACATATCCGTGATTAGTTAAAGGGATTCAATGATTAAGTATAAAACGGGAAAATGGAGAGAGCTGTTCTCCCTCCTCTTAATTTGCTTTTCGAACGGAATTAACCTTAGAAAATATAAGGCTGTCATGTACAATTAATATGTGTAGTCTGTGAGCTCAATGCTATGAGTTTAGCCGTGCAATATTCTTTTTATTAAATGTTAAATAAATAATCAGAAAAGATCTTACTGACTCTTTTGCCGCTAAAAATTAGAAATTGACAAAAATAATTCCTTGCATTCGAATGATTTATGTTGCTGTTGCGAGTAGAAATATTTTAAATACAGTTTAAATTCTCATTTTCGATAATATTAATGATATATTTCCTTTTAATCTCAGAAGTGTTTTTTAGCACAAAGTTGAAAAGTACTTATGCATTTGGTTTGTCTGTCCGTCAGTCCACACTGTAACTCCCGTAAATATACTCAATTGATAAAGCTTATTTAGGATCACTAAAGCATGTTTGGTATTGCATATGAAATATGTACGAATATTGTTTCATTTACAGAGACACTCAAAAGAAATAGATTACATTACGGTATATGCGGAAACATTGTTTTTCAAGTATTTTAATGAGATCACGCTATTTCAAATGTATTGAAACGGATATAAATCAACTGCTTTCACTACGATTAAATTAAACACACAAATCGTAGCATTTTTTATTAATTTACAGGGACACACAAAAGAAATCAGCTAACAGTACTGTATTTGCGTAATAATTGCTGGAGAGTACGTTTTAAAATTCGGTATGCACTTTTAAATTTAATTAGTTTTTTGCATAATACTCTTTGTATATAAAATTTACATTTGATATACAGGACTGCACAAAAATATTCGCATACCATTTTCTTTATTAGAAGAAATTGCTGAAGGCTAATTTTCAGAAATATATGTACCACTTAAATGAATTAAATTTTGAAATTTATATTGTTATTATATACAAATCTCTATATCATATACAGGGTTGCTAAAAAAACCGGATACTTTTCCGAATGTAAATGGTAACAGTTGAAATGCTTTATATATTAAATATACTGTAAATGGAAGATAAGTTCTTTTCGGATGTTTCTAAAGATAAAGGAGCATTGGGCTACTTGGAAGCGGTTATCGAATATTTTTACATCGTGATTATAGTAAATTACCGTAGTTTAAGAAACATCTGTCTTTTTAGCACTTTTCAAGAAAATTGAAAAGTGCTTATGCATTTGGTTTGTCGGTCCGTCTGTCCACGCTCTAACTCCCGCATTTGGTGACCCTAAATAAGCCTTATCAATAGCATGAAAATCCGACTATATTTGTAGTCGGATTTTCATGCAATTGATAAAGCTTATTTAGGGTCACCAAAGCATGTTTGGTATTCCATATGAAGTATGTATGACTAATGATTCATTTATAGGGACATTCAAAAGAGTTCGATTACATTATGGTATATGGGTAAAAATCGTTTGGGGCGTACTTTAATGACATTCCGCTATTTCTAATGAATTTAAATTAATATAAATCAATGAATTTAACTACAGTTACGTTAAAGCAGAGCATTTATATCATTTTTTAAATAAATTTACAGGGACACACAAAAGAAATGGTTACAGTACTGTCTTTGCTTGATAATTGCTGTAGAGTACGTTTTAAAATTCGGTATGCGCTTTTAAATGTAATTACTTTTTTTTCCACATGACTCTTTACTTAAAAATTCTATACATTATATACAGGGCAGCACAAAAGTATTTGTATACCATTCTCCTCATTAGAGGATATTGCTGAAGGGGAATTTTCAATTGAAATATGTGTATCTCTTAAATGAATTAAATTTTGGAATGCATGTTGTTAATATGTACCTATCGATGTATCATATACAGGGCTGCAAAAAGTTTCGGATCATTTTCCGAATGTAGATGGGAATAGCAAATTAAATGGGTGTAGTTTTTTACATTATTCTGAATGTGTTGGATAGTGTTTCATAATTTGTACTTGATGAATGACTTTTTATTTTTAAAGATATTTTTAAGCACATTTTTTCATTGTTCTTTTTTTTTCGCTTTTAAATATTAAAAATTATTCCGAGTTTAACGCACATCTGCCATACAGTGCTGCAAATAGTAGGAATCTGTATAGGATATTCGTAATCGTACAGAACATATTTCATCCTTAATTCATAAGTAGTGGTTATTTCCGAACAATAATTTCACTTAATTTCTTAAATTCTTTTTAGATTTTTCCACCCTCTCGACTAATATATATACGAATAAATTTAATACTGGAGTTTCCTTCGGATATAGGTTTATTACGGAATTAGTGAGCTCTTGGACGTGAAAAGTAGAACTAACATATTTTACAGAGCATGCAGCAGCAGTGTAGGAGATTCTTATTGATTAATATTGGACTCTTAATAGCGTAGTGGTTGTCGTTATTTCTGAATAGAAATTTCAACAAATTTCATAAATTGCTATTTGTATCCCCATCCCGTTGGCTAATATATCTACGGAAAGAATGAAAATCGGATTATTGTTCAGATTTAGGTTTGTTTACGAAAAAATGCTCATTCTGGTGATGGAAAGTGAAACTGTAGCATTCTGTAAATCGTGAATTGCACGCCTATTTTATCCGACCGCAGGTGGCGGTTATCCATATCGTATTTTCGTACAAAACATACAGCGCCCCGTAGCGGTGAAAAGTGGAACTAAAGTACTTTATAGCTTATAGCACGTACGCGGTTAGAATTGTTAATTTATAGTTAGTGTTAATTTTAGAATTTGCTAACGGTTAGATAACACTTGGGTTACATTTGGGTTATAGTTAGGTTGCAATTATATTACGGTTAGTCTTACGTTATACTTAAATTCCGGTTACATTATAGTTAAGTTATGATTAAGTTACAATTAGGTTAAGGTAAGTTGCAGTTAGGTCACAGTCAGAAAACGGATAAGTTATGATAAGGTGACAGTTAGGTTACATTTATGATATATTTTTAAGTTTGGCTCAGGTTAAGTTGCAGTTAGGTTACAGATAGGTTGCGATTACAGTACAATTAGGTTACGGTTAGGATTTTTTCCACAGGTTGAACATTACATATGTTTCGATTGAAATATACTTAACTTTGTTCTATGGTTCTGAAACTACATTACTATATATTAACCTTTTACCTAATCATTGATTATCGATTTTAATCAAGGTATAGTCAGGTCTAGGAGCGATATAATTTGTTTGAAAATCAAAATGTTACACTTATGATTTCGATGTGAAAAAAATAAAAAGTTACGCGACGGAACAGTGATATTTACGGATAAAAATCAGCATTTTAACACGAAAATTGCGCAATTGTTGAACACATATTTCCTTCTCCGTTTCCCATTAAAGTCGTTTTAAATATTTGTTACTCTAAATTTAGTTGTTTTTACCGATTTTTCTCCCAGTCAGTGGCCACGCATTTCGAATTAGAAATAAAATCACAAATTCCAAATCCGTTTGATATTATTATCACGGACCCGGGCAACGCCGGGCGGGTCAGCTAGTGGAGACATAAAAATCTAAAAAATGGTACATAGTAAAACTAAAATCTTCTAAGACGAAATCGCATTGGAAAGAAAAAAAAAATATATTCCCTTTTTAGCAGGTGTAAATGTTTAATATATTATTTTTCTCGCGTATTACTGTATTCATTTTGCATGGATGAACAGTCTAACCCTTTCCGGCGCAAGCAAATTTTATTAGTAAAATGAGAAATTGTCGATTGACACCGGAATTTATAAAGGACGTGTCTAGATATTACGAATTCCTCAATTTAAGCTTTCATTGTAAAAGCAAAATTATATTAAAATATTACTGGTGCCGTTTGCAAGTTTGGAATTAAAATTAGGTGTTGCCGGCCCGGCAACACTGCGTTAAGAAAGGGTTAAAAGAAGTTTAAAAGAAAGAAATTTCCAGTTAGGAATCCAGAAATTTCCAGGTTAAAAGAAATTTCCAGTTTTCAGTTTAAAAGAAATTTCCGTCATAGGCAGTTTTTTTTTTTTTTTTTTTTTTTTTTTTTAAATAAGCCTAGAAATCTATGACTCTTCAAAAAGAATAAATTCTAATGTTTAATTGTAGAATAATGACGACTTAAAAGTATATGCCTTTTTTGCAAAAATTTTTGGACTAAGCTAAATTTTATTGATTTTTGAATAGACTTGGGCACGTCGAGAAAAAGATTTTCATACGGGATGATTCAACCGGAACTGATTATTTTGGTCCGTGAAGACTAGGAAGAATGAAATCAGTCCCGGCTTCGTATGGAAAAGATAAGTTAAGCCCGACCCGATACTCTTTACTTTTGTTACAGAACTTTTTTTACTTTTATTACAGAAGATACAACTTACAGAAAAGTAAGGCCCGAGCCCAGCCCGGTCCAAATGCCGTTAATGGAAATCGGCCCGTGCAGATCTCTAACTTGGCTATTTTGAAAATATAAGATTCATATCGAAATATCAGATATTTTTTATATTTTCGAAAATATCATGATATTTACGTCCCTGTAGCAAAATAATAAAATTTTGAAACTTTTTTAAATAATTAGAGTTTTATGATTTCGAACATTTATACGACATTACGTAATCTTAATTTCAATCAATTCTTTCGTAGATTTCATAACCCAGTTACAGAAGACAATGGATTCATAGGCACAAGGTTCCCAGTTCAAACATCATCGAGTTCAGATAAAAATATGCAAACTTAAATTTTGTTACTTTTTTTCAACAAGAACAACAGAACAAATAGAACAGAAGATAAAACAGAAAACAGTACTATTGGATAGTTCCTGAGCAACAACACCTGCAAGTTTCAGGCATTTCCGAACAAAAGTAAATTAAAACTTATGTCACAAAGTTGCCCTTTTTAATCTAAGACCCTTAATGACGGAAATTTGCTATTAAATAAGTGGAAATTGTGGCACTCAAAATACGAACGACGTGTCAGGTGTACATATCTTGACGTAATATTCATTTTTTTTTTTTTTTTTTTTTTTTTTTTTTTTTTTTTTATCCTGAAGAAGATATAAAACTATGTACAATAAAATATATTTAACTGGCAAGCGGTAGCACAGACAATCACCTCATCGAGTTAACGGTTGAAATTTTTAAAAAAGTTAAAACCTAATTTGCATATTAAAATGCAGTTGGTCTGCCAAGTCACACCTATGGAAAACAACTAGCGGTTGACTCGTAGATTTACTCTTGTGTTTTCCTGCAACCAAAGATGTAAAAACACGGAGGACTGAGAGTAGGAAAACAAGATGGTAAACCTATGAGTTAACCGCTAAAATCGGGTTTTCTGATATTTTTCACCAAGATATGACTTGGCAGACCAATTGTATTTTAATATGCGAATCTGGTTTTAACCAATTCTAAAATTTCACTCGTAAACACGGTGAGGTGATTGTCTGCCTCCCAGTCTATATGTTTTCAAAAAGAAAATGTTGTTGTTATTATTCACTATGTTAAGGGGGCTCAGGGGTTGAAAACTTTTCAAAAAATCGATTTTTTTTATGATCTAGTTTGATTAAATTAATTCTTAACTCAATGTAAAAAGCCGCATAAAATATTTGCATTTTTAACAGAGTTATAAGCGTTTATGTATCAACACTTTCATAGTCGCATCCATATAATTTCAACTTTAAGTCGCGTTTTCTCAAAACTTGATTTTTGACGACTAACACCAAGATTTAAAAAAACTTTTTAATGGAATGGCTTATTTTTTTTTTTTTTTTTTTTTTTTTTTTTTTTTTTGCATGCGTATAACATCATTATCTATAGAATGAATTAATATCGTTTAGATAGTTTAACATTTTGAGTACTTTTAATGAAAAAAAAGTTGTATTTTTTAGGAGTTTTTTCAATTTTCAAATTTGAGAGATTTTTTAATAATGTTCTTTTTGAGTTATAGTTATATCCTTAATTCATTCTATAGAGTAAAGTTTCGGATCATTTTAAAGCAAAAATTAGGTTTTTATGTCAATGCAACGTTAAGATATCATGGTCTTGGGGAGATAACATATATATATACAGTAAAACCCCGATAATTCGGATTAATTGGGACCGGACCCAATCCGGATTATCGAAAATCCGGATTATCCGGAGACTTAGAAAAAAAATGAAATAAAATAAACATACTTACAGAAAATCACCTTTATGTTGAACTTATTGAATATTTACAGACAATAAAAATGTTTACTTTGCTTAATTCTTCCAAAAAGATTTCAGAAAAACTTTTTTTTAATTCAGAATACGTCGAGGAAACATGTTAATGTTATGGAAATTAGCCAATCGCTTCTCAAACTTGAAAAAAAAAAAAAAAAAAAAAAATGACCAAACCGATCCGGATTATGCGGAGATCGGAATTAACGGGGTCCGAATTAGCGGGGTTCTACTGTATATATATATATATATATTTTTTTTTTTTTTTTTTTTTTTTTTGGAAAATTGTGTTACATAAATTTTGCTATATTTTTTATTATATTACATTGAATACTTCATTTTATAATTTTATAAGACTACAAACATACCTTTAAAATATCAGAAAGTTTAAATTAATTACATTGAATACTTCTGGTTTTATATGGACTCGAACGAGAGCTCTGTTTACATGTTTTTCCGTAATCGATCAACCCCTGAGCCCTCTTAAACCAATTCAAACGACATCCCATTTTTGAATATCCGTTTGACAATTTAAGAGCTATAATGTAGCTGCAAGAATACACATATATATAACAAATTTCGGAACTCTCTCTGTCGACTTCACTGCATTCCATTTCTTATATATAGATATTAGGGTGGAGTGAAAAAGACCAAAAAAATTTTTTTTCAGAATTTTTTCTTTGGATAGGTCTAAAAAGTTGCCTTTTGGCTCACTGAATATAAGGTTAAAATTTCATTTCGTTTGGAATTCATCTTTAGTCCCCTACCAGCTCTTAAAGATTATGCTCTTTATATGTGAAAATCAAGATTTCACTATGTAGTGTAAATGACCAAAACAAAAATTTTTTTTCTGAATTTTTTCTTTGGATAGGTCTAAGATGTTGCTTTTTGGCACACTGAATATATGGTTAAAGTTTCATTTCATTTGGAATTCATTTTAATGCCCTACCAGCTCTTAAAGATTATGCTCTTTTTATGTGAAAATCAAGATTTCACAATGTAGTGTAAATTAATCAACTTTTTTTTTTTTAAACTAAATTTCTGATTTCAGTAAAATAACCCACAAAAATGACTTCTTAAAGTATTACTTGTGAGCGATCTAAGTATCGTTGCGTTTTAACTCTTTGAATCACGAATAAAACTCTAAAATGTGAATCGTATTGTCGCACAGAAGAGAAAACACAATAATTAGGCATTTCACTTTTATTTTTCGAATGCACATGAAAGATAGTTTTCTAAATATAAAGGATATGCAGTTTTCTGAATATATAGTAATGAAATGAAAAGAATATCTACGATGTATTGTAAAACGATCTTTCCTATCACTCTAATTTGTATTGGTCTTTATTATCAAAATTAAGTATTACCTTTTGTGATTTGATTTTTGCACACATATATCCGGTTCTTATTTCTATTACTACAGCCGTTAATGGCGCTTCAACAACTAAGTTTACGCACCTTTCGAATACTTGAATCTCACAGGGAAATTTTTCAATTGAAAAGATGGAACTTATGATTTTTTTCTGAGAATTTCCAGTTTCTCTCTTGGTACTCTTGTAAGAATGTGGGGTGATTTCACATTCCTGCCAATTAATAATGTTTATATAGTTTGTAACACTGAATTTTAATATAGGAATATGAAACTGTCTTATTGTAGAACATATAATTTCCGTCATCTTCACTATTCTTCGGAATCCAAATTCTCCAACCTGAATTTTTTTATCAGTTATCGTTCCTGTAAATTTTCACCTCAATGACAGAAGTATACGTTTTGTTGAATAACGAGATTGAGAATTTTCTTTAAATATTCCCTCAATTATTGAAAGAACTTAATTGTTTATAAAAAAACATTTTGAGTTCTATATTTGGAAGAAGAATCTTTCTTGAAGTGAAACAACATAGACGAATGTACTTTCATTACAAATTCCGCCATAATCTTCAGATTTTGGGATGAATTCTGACTTCCAATCTGCAAACCAAGTAATCAATTGGCAATTGTCAATCATTTAGAGTGCGACATTCTTGCTTGATCACGATTTACCAGATTTGAGGAGCATTAACCAGATGCAAATGTTTAACACATGTCATAAAAATAATTTTGGTCTACACTAAACTCTCCAGCGTTCATTTCTCTGCGATAGGAGCAGATATTTTCAAATTCCATAACTGACTGTTGTTCACATTGATCCAACGACTTTTCAGTTAGTACAGGAATAGCTCGTGAGTCTTTATTTTGTTTATTTCAGTGACTTAGTGGCAATTCGTTTGCAGAGAGCTGACATATTAACCACTACAACGAACGACTAAATCTTAGTTTCAAAAATTTATTAGCATGATTTTTTATCTTACTGTTTACAGTTGTTCCGTCACAGCCTATTGCCATAAATTTATCAAGGTTTAAATGTTTTTAGTGCAATATTTTAATACTTCCTACAATGATCTTTCCTGGTCCAAAAGATGGTGTAATGTGTCTCAAATGCAACTCATTTGAGTCTTAAAATCAGAGATTATGTTTTTCACTTATAGTTCTTCCATATATCTCCAATTTTCCATAATTTCCTTTGATTTGGGGGAATTAAATGAGCCTCTGATATTCAGAAAAAATGTGTATCATTTGATCATGCGTTTTTCTGGAAACTACAATAATTGATGCCTTCGATGTTTTCTCATAGGATTTTTTTTACCTCTGATTTTGGCAAAACTTTACAATTACTGCTGTGTTTTATTTATTGTTTTGTATAAAAATAATATTTTATAGAATTCTGCTATTGTTGGCAAAACAGCTTTATTTAGTTTTGAAGAATCACCAACTTCTAGTAATGGTAAACTTGGATTTGCTTACACACGTACTCATTTTGACTGTAAAAATGACAACATACAATTTTAAAAACTCAATAAACCGTTTCAAATATTTAAAAATAAAGACTTAAAGTTTGAAAATGATGAAAGGTATTATACTAAACATTTTAAATATAAAAATATCAAACGAGATTACCAAAAAATCCTGTTAATGTACAATTTATGGTAAGAATCTATCGTATAAATCAATGAAAATATAAATGTCCTGGTAGGGGACTCAAGAAGTTTTTCAAAATTCATAAAATTTTACACATGTATTAGAGGTACTAAAAGGCAACTTTTGGCTGCTATCCAAAATCAAAATTCCAACTTTCGATTTTTCACTCCACCCTAATAGATATATATTCCAACACAGTTGAAAAATATTACTTGGACATCTATCTAGCCTCATATCTGTAAAGGCTGTAACTTGCGTAAATATAGTCGGACTGCCCTGTGTTTGATATTTTTTATTGAGGTTTGATGTGGTATATTCGGGATTTAAATTAAAGTTTCAGATTGCATCATTTATATTTTGTTTACAAAGGCACTCAAAAGAATGTCATTAGACTCGGGAAAAAAATCGTTTGATGTGTATTTTAATGATGTTGCACTATTTCATTCATATTAAATTGGTGTACATCACTATAGTGCACTGCAAGATTTTTATTATAGAATATGGTGTACATAGAATTTAACATTCATTTACTGGGACATGCAAAGAATTCAGTTACATTCTCAATAATTCCTGGAAGTCGTTTTCGATTGTGGGATGCAATTTTAAATTTAACTTATTTTTTCATATTACTTGGTATGAATAAATTCTAAAGATCATATGAAAGACTAATACAAAATAATTCGAGTACATTTTCCGGTTATTGATGGATATTGGTGAAAGAAATTTGCAAGGATATTGTGTTATAACTTTCCTTACAAAACTAAATATTTGCCTTCTGTATAATATATATAAATTTATATATCATATACAGAAAAGATATGCACAAAAGAATTCATTTATTCTTCTGAGCATATAGGTGGTAATTGCTGAAACAAGATTTTCAAGTGTGCTATGCATTTTATTGCAAAGTTTTTCAAAATCTATGCTTGTTGCATGATTTTTCACTCTAGTTTTCTTTTGTAAGAGTTTATGCTATTAAATAAATTCTTCTGCTTTGAAAAAATACGTAGTTGCTTTCCTACTGCATAAATATTTTCTAACTCTATTTAATCTGTATCAATGCAGCAACTGTAATAAACGTAAAAGAAAATGAGAACACAAATTAAAAAAATTATTTTCGCTGGGGACTTCTAGTGTTTGCCGTGCACAAATAACGCGAAACTAGGACAAAACAATTTCTATTCATAGGATGTATAGCGTTTTGTAAATTATATGCTTGTATATTTTGTAGATTGAAAAATTTACGATTTTTCTCTTTCGGTATCGCTTTGTGAAATTATATTTTGGCATTTTATAGGCGGCTGTTACTAAATTTCGCTTAGAAATATGAAACCAAAATTTTGAATAGTAAGATATTTTACAGGAGTCATTTGCAAAACTTTCGCATATTATATCGCAGCCATTACATTGCTCCATTCCAATAAATTGTTCTTTCGTGTGTGTGTGTGTGTTCTCCCTCCCCTCTCCCCCCCAATACACACACACAAAAATAAAATAATGAATTCTACAATTAGCGCACTTTTTAAAATTAACTTTATGTATTCTGTACCAGTTTATGATAAATCTAGTTCTCAGTCATTACTTTTATAAGAAAACTCGTAATATGCGTAATATACGAGAAATATATGAATCATTTGTGTGTCACCGCCGCAGCACGCAGCAACCGTCGCTCCTGGTCCCTCCTGCTCCCACCGTCCCTCCTGCTCACCCAGTGCGCGGAATCATACTATAAGATGAAGATTAAATTTATATTTGAATTTTGAACAACCATAATTTTAATGAGTATTAGGGGAGACATAGGGGTAGGTAGACTAACCGCCAAAAACTCGCCAACGATATGAATATTGCGTCATCCGAGCGCAGCCGCGCATCACTCTCCGCCCCACGCTCAGTCGTCGGTAGCGCCGCGTCGCCGGCACACGCCGTTTTCCAGCAGTGACCCGTGATTTGTTTTCATATCAGGTAAGTAACATTTTCGTGTTGCATATTTTTTGATCTGGTATCTACACATTTGATGTTAACCGTTTGCCTATTGGTCAGAGTGTTTTATGAGTCCATATTGATATTATTTTATGTGTTATTTCTTAATTAGGTGGCAGTGTTTAGGTTATCCATGCCATCGAAACTTAAAATGTCATTTGGGGTTGGTAGACTAATTTCTTTCGGGGCTGGTTGAATAATTAGTCAACCAACCCCAATAACATTTTGAGTTTAAAATATCTTTAAAATTATCTTTTTATTCGATTCTTAATAAGTATATTCTTTTTTTTTTTTTTTTTTTTTTTTTTTTTGCTACAGCACGATGAGGACCTATAAAAGAACGACTGAACGAGCTGATACACCGAAGGATGTCGTAGAAAGAGCTTGTCATCGAGTCATTTTTGACAATGAAAGTGTTAATGCAACTGCAAAACAATATAACATTCCCTATAAGACATTACATCGTTATGTGTCGAAACTAAAGGAGAAATTGGAACGTAATCCGAACTTGACAAAAGCCGAATTAACCCTGGACTCAGTGGGATATATCAAAAATAGGCAAGTTTTCACTGACGCAGAAGAAGAAGCTTTAGCAAGTTATTTAAAAAGAGCCGCGGATGTTTATTATGGGTTAACACCATATGAGACTCGAAAATTAGCATATCAGTTTGCATAAAAAATGACAAAGCTATGCCTGATTCTTGGAGCACCAAATTGTTAGCTGGCGAAGATTGGTCGGGCTCTTTTCTTAAACGCCATCCTTCTTTATCCATCAGGACACCACAAGCAACAAGTCTTTCTAGAGCTACATCATTGAACAAACACAACGTCTGTATGTTCTTCGCAAATTTAACCACTGTTTACCAACGTTTGAATCTAAGTCCTGGTGATATCTGGAACGTTGATGAAACAGGTATTACAACCGTGCAAGTACTTAATAGAATAATAGCTCGAAGAGGTATTAAAAGTCTGGGTAAAATGACGTCAGCTGAGAGGAGTACACTGGTGACAGTTGCAGTAGGTGTTTCAGCTCTTGGAAATATGGTACCGCCATTTTTTGTATTTCCACGCATACATTACAAGTCCCATTTTATTAGAGGTGGCCCTATAGGATGCGAAGGTGATGCTAATTCGTCTGGCTGGGTGAAAGAAGAGAACTTCATAAAGTACTCCAAACACTTCGTGCAACATGTTAAGCCCAGTAAAGAAAAACCTGTACTTTTGTTGCTGGATAACCATGACTCTCATTTATCTATCGAAGCGTTGGATTACTTTAAAGCGAATGGAGTGACAGTTTTATCATTCCCTCCACATTGTAGCCACAAGCTACAACCTCTTGATAGATCTGTGTACGGACCATTGAAAAAGTATTTCAATCGAGCATGTGACAACTGGCTAGCTAGTAATCCGGAGAAAACTATAGCTATTTATGACATACCGGAGCTAGTTAAAACGTCACTACCATTGGCTGCTACAATTGAAAATATTCAATCAGGATTCAGAGTATCCGGGATTTCACCGTAGAATGAAAACATTTTTCCTGACTCAGAGTTTAGTGGTTCTTATGTGACAGATAGGCCGATGCCCAATTCCCATGACAGTGGTAATTCTTCAGCATGTGATGTGAGCACAGTTACTGTTCCATCGACTTCTGATGCATCTAACACTTTGTCTATTGTCGAAGAGGTTCCAATTCCTGATCACAATACTGAAATCGAAAGTCACACTGTGGCGCCGCAGTGTTCATCTGTAAATACGGAACAGATTACTATCACAATGCCCTCTCCTACAAGATCTTTGAGTACTGAATGTGAGCCACCTTCTCTTTTTGACGAAACATTAAATTCTGTATTTGAAGCGGATTTAAGAGAAACTCTCAAAACCCCAGAAAACGTGCATGCTGCAGAAACAAATGTGCCCCCATCTTTATACAATGTGAACCTGCCCTCAACTTTATTAGCAACACTTGAAGAAATAAGACCTTTTTCTAAAGCGGCGCCACGTTCAGATAATAGAAGAAATATTCGGAAACGCAAAAGTATTATATATACAGACACCCCTGAAAAACAAAATCTTATAGATATGAAAAAGAATAGAGAAACTTTGAAGAAAAGAAGAAAAGATACAAAAAACAGAATAAAAAAAGGAAAAGAAACGAGCAAAGGTAAGGGTAAAGGAAAATGGAAGGGCAGAGGAAAAGGAAAGGGTAAGGGAAAAGGAACGGGTAAAGGAAAAGGAACGGATAAAGTAAATGAGATGAATGTTGCTGATGACACCGTCGATGGAAATGACGATGCTGTGGATTCAGAGGACGAGAGTACGATTTGTTTAGAATGCACTGAATCCTACGCCGATAGTGTCTCTGGCGAACAATGGATTCAGTGCATAACTTGTAAGTTATGGGCTCATGTTAAATGTGTAACAGGTAATCTAATGTTTTTTGAATGCAAACACTGTATTTCTGATAATGAAGACTGATAACTTGTCCGTTTTTTATATTTTTAAGTATACAAAGATTTATATGTGATTTAAAATGAGACTGAAGAAGAGTTTAGTTTATGAAAGTTTAAATACTGAATACAAGTATTTAACAATTTTTTAAGTAGAGAAATGCAAAATGTGCATTTAATTTGTGGCGTAAGAAAATTTTAAATTGTTACATTAATAAGAATTAATGTTACATTCATAAGAAGTTATAGAAAGATTTATGTGTGATTTAAAATGAAACTGAAGAAGATTTTAATTTAAAAACTTTAAATACTAAGAGTTGATAGTTTTATAAAGACTTATAAAGGATGTCTGTACTTGATTAAAATGGTTTTTTAATAAAAAGTTCAATTAAATTGAAAATAGTGTTTTACTACTTGACTTTTCTCATAATTTGTTGCTTATTGATACGTAGGTCTACTTACCCCGGGCATATAGTCAATCTACCCCGGTTCCGGGGTAGATTGACTAAGAGTTGATGTTCTGTAAAATGCATTTGAACATGATGGTGATATTGAATAATTAACTATGTTTTGTTGTTTTTTATTAGTTTAATAGTTCTTCTATCCATTAATGCGATTTTATTGTCTGTATGGATGAAAACACAAAAAATATGTATGATTTAGTAAAAAATTAGTCAACCATCCCCGGTCTCCCCTATTAATTAAGCGAAACACTGGAAAAATCTCAGTTTTTAACCATTTTATTTAGATTTCTTCAACTACAAGATGAGATTATCAATGTAACAGAAGAAAGTTAAACATATATTCAGGGTCGTACTGGCATAACAGAGAGGGCGGTGGCAAAATGGATAACAAGGGCGCCGATTGCCTTACAAAAGGACGCAAATCCTATATATATATATATATATATATATATATATATATATATATATATATATATATATATACATATATATATATAAGGATTTGCGCCCTTTTTAAACTTTATTAAACTTTTAAAAAGTAAAATTACTTTGTTTTAGAAGTGCTCTGAATAGAATTTTTTTCCCAGTACAAATCTCAAGAAATAAAATCTTTCATTGAAAATTTTCTGGTCAATAACATCCTCTTTCACTCACCTCCTCCAGCTGACTTTAAAATATTATGAATATTAATGGATTAATATTTATTAAAAATTATTTAACTAATAAAAAGTAAAATTTGATTTTAACTATATATTACTTTACTTAGTAAATTCAAACATTATCCCGAATATCCGAATAACAATCACCATACAATTGTTTCCAAATCGAAAATAAATATTAAAATAAAACAATTTGAAAAAATTATTTGTATCAAACTCAAAATTGCAAAATATTATATATTACAACTCAATAATATTTTATGTAATATGCTCTCAAGAATACAAATACAAGTATGGCGTAAAAATTGTGAGAAAAGTTATTTTAGTTCGGGGCAAAATTAATGTCGATTTATGTAAATTATTTTTAAAAAAAAGTTTTTTTTTTAAACAATAAAATGATATCATATAGAAGTTTTGATTTGAATAGTGTTTTTTAAACAGTTTATATATATATATATATATATATATATATATATATATATATATATTAATACTCTTGCGAAAGTGATACAATTATTAATAATAAAAAAGTAATAATAAGTAATCTTACCTTACATTGTTTTTCAATGGGCAAATCATAGATCTTGCTATGCAAAGTGCATGCAACGTCAGTGGTGATGAAATTTTTAGAGTGCTGTACACTTACACTATTTTAAAAAAGTACGAAGCACGAGCTTATATAGAAAAATATTTAAGATTACAACTAAATATCTAAATAACTCAGGACACAGGCAAATAATGTAAATGTAAACTAAAGGCGGAATTGTTGTTTGGAACTGGATCGGTTGAAAATTAGAAACACATGTATTTCCGGTTTCTGTGGAGTTTTTTTAAATCTTTAAGATTACGACTAAACAGTTAAATAACTCAGGACACAGGCATATAATGTAAAGGAAGTTGTTCTTTGACATCGGATGAAAATGAAACGAGAAAAATGAAGCAGGGTGCACTGCACCCATGGAGATAGAATATTAGTACTATATCTATCTTCCTGACTGCACCCCAAGAGCACTTTATGTATACCGTACCGGCTATCGTCTGAAAATTAGAAACACATGCTTTTCCAGTTTCTGTGGAATGGACAATAGATGACTGATTTCGCTACTCTCTTTTCCCTTGGACATAATGTGTTTTGGTAGTATTTCAAATGAGCGGACTTATATTTACAAAGGCTGTGCAAGCAATAGATTTGCTTGTATTTTCTCCAGAAAGATAGAGATCCAGAAATCTCAGAATTCGGTATAATCAATAAAAAATGTCACACCTGATATTAATTACTACAGTCACACTGTCTATATGCAGAGCTCATATTCAGTTAACTTGACCCCCCCCCCCCACCTGAAATGTAATTTGTCTTCTTGGGAACACTCATGTTATTGACTAACAGCTTTGAAAGCTGAACACAAATATCTGCGCTTCTCTGAACGACGTTGATTTTCAGGGGTTTATATATTTATATTGATTACATGTGTATTTTTCATTTTGTAACTTGCGGTGGTGTTTGAAGTTTAAAGAGGTTAAGCAGATCAGATCCAGTATAAAAACAGTTTTTAGATATTGGCATTTTTGGATGCTAAAAATTATTGACTTTTCAAAGCGATATAAAAAATTAGCCTATTCTTCTTTCAAAAGAAAAATTTACATAAGTTTCCGTTGCAAACTCTCCTGAAAAATTATTCTTCATAATCTGGCTTATACTATCATTTAATAAATTAATGATAATATAGGTTCTTAAGACCTATATTATCATTAAGAAATTATAGAGTGCTTCAGTTTATTAGAACTAGGAGCACTAATTTATGTGTGTGTAAGGGGCAGTATTATTACAAAAACAATATAATTGTTTATTAAAGTTCTTTTCACCAAAGAGCTGAACGAAAGAAAGAAAAGAAAATCTGATTAGGGGCGCCAGCATTAGAAAATTATGGTAGTAATTTTTTGAAAGTTATTTTTCTGTGGCGTTGAAAAAAAAAATCTGATCAAGGGCTCCATGTTTACAAAAAGACGATATTAGTTTTTTGAAAGTTTTTTTACATAAACACGGAAAAAAATCCGACCAAGAGTCTTGTGATTATAAAAACATGATATTTGTTTTTTGAAAGTTATTTTTAAAGAAACACTGAAAAAAAAAATCTGACCATCAGCGCCATGATAACAAACACAAGATATTAATAGTTTGAAAGTTATTTTTACAAGAGGCAATGAAAAAAGCTGACGAAGGGCGCCATAATTACAAAAACCGATATTAGTTTTTTAAAAGTTACTTTTGTAGAGGTGCTGAAAATATCTGTCCAGGGGCGCCACAATTCCAAAAAAAAGGTATTAGTTTTTGGAAAATTATCCTTCAAAAGGGCGCCAAAAAATATCTAAACAAGGGCGCCATGATCACATTAAACTGATATATATATATATATATATATATATATATATATATATTTAGGTTATTTTAAAGAAGTGTAAACAGGTTTTTTTATAGAGGTTTTTTACAGAGGAAAAAATCTGACTAAGGGCGCCATGTTTACGATATTAGTTTTTAAAAGTTATTTTTACAAGAGGTGCTGAAGAAAGATGACCAAGGGCGCCATAATTATAAAAACCGATAATAGTTTTTTAAAAGTTATTTTTGTAGAAGCGCCGAAAAAAGTCTGACCTGGGGCGCCACGATTCCAAAAACATGATATTAATTTTTAAAAGTTATTTTTAAAGAGGCGCTGAAAAAGATCTAAACAAGGGCGCCATGATTACAAAAACATGATATGTCTATTTTAGATTATTTTTACTGAGGTGTTGATAAAGTCAGACCAAGGGCGCCATGTTTCCCAAAACACGATAGTAGTTTTTTGAAAGATATTTTTACAAGAGGCGCTGAAAAAAGCTAATCAAGTGCGCAGTAATTAGAAAAACCGATATTAGTTTTTTTTTAAATTATTTTTGTAGAGGCGCCGAAAAAAATCTATCCCAGGGCGCCACGATTCCAAAAACATAATATTAGTTTTTCGAAAGTTATATTTAAAGAGGCGTCGAAAAAGATCTAAACAAGGGCGTCATGATTACATTAAAATGATATTAGTTATTTTTAGTTTTTTTTTCAGAGGTGTTGAAAAAATCTGACTAAGGGCGCCATGTTTCCCAAAATACGATATTAGTTTTTAAAAGTTATTTTTTACAAGAGGTGCTGAAGAAAGTTGACCAAAGGCGCCATAATTATAAAAATCGATATTAGTTTTTTAAAAGTTACTTTTGTAGAAGCGCCAAAAAAAGTCTGACCTAGGGCGCCACGATTCCAAAAACATAATATTAGTTTTTGGAAAGTTATTTTTAAAGAGCGCTGGAAATGATCTAAGCAAGGGCGCTACAAAACACGATATTAGTTTTATTTAGGGCTTTTTACAGAGGAGTTGAAAAAAATCTGACTAAGGGCGCCATGTTTCCCAAAACAAGATATTAGTTTTTAAAAGTTATTTTTACAACAGGTGCCAAAAAAAACTGAAGAAAGGCGCCATGATTACAAAAACACAATATTATTCTTTTTTAAGTTATTCTTACAGAGGCGCTGAAAAAAAAAAAAAAAAATCTGATAAGGGGCCCGTTATTGCAAAAAGACGATATTAGTTTTTTTTTTTTTTTTTTTTTTTTTTTTTTTTTTAAGTTGTTTTTACATAAAGATGGAAAAAAAATTAACCAAAAGTGCTATGATTATAAAAACTCGATATTAATTTTTTGAAAGTTATTTTTACAGAAACACCGGAAAAAAACCTGACCATGGGCGCCATGATTACAAAAACCGATATTAGTTTTTTAAAAGTTATTTTTTAGAGGCCCTGAAAAAAAATCTGACAAAGGGCGCCACGCTTACAAAAACATGATTACAAAAACACGATATTAGTTATTTTTATAAAGGCGCTGAAAAAATCTGAACAAGGTCACCTCTCACAATGTGACCAATTAAAATAAAAATCTTTTCTTTTAAATTGGCATTCCACCTCTTTTTCTCATCGTTTGCATTTTCACAAAAAAGCAGAATAAATATAAAACTACAGCGCAGCCACCTATGGTGCTAAATGTTTGATAAAAATGCTAAATATGTCATTACCTTTAATTTGCCAAATGAAAATTTTTGAAATTTTATGCCTTTCAGAATGCATAACTTAAAATACTCCCATTAAAAAAAAAAAAAAAAAAAAAAAAAAAAAAAAAAAAAAAGTGACGAGGGGCGCACCGGGCATTTGCCTCGCTGCCCGGTGGGCCAGTACGACCCTGCATATATTTTAATTTTGATTGATAGGCATCTTAACGAGTATTATTAATTAATTAAAAACAATAGAAAATATCAAGTTTTATAGAAAAAGACTGATTTCTTACAATTTTTATCAACTTAAGAGAGAAAACTTAAACGTACATTTCGGTTTTTAAGTGGTTATCAGCTTAATGAGTATTTTTAATTAAGCAAAACAGTGAAAAATATAAACTTTTATTTGGTTTCTTAAGATTTTTATCAACTACATGATCAGTGTATCGACTTGAAAGTTAAACATGTATCCTAGTTTTTGAACAGCTATAACCTTAATGAGTATCGTTAATTAAATCAAAAACAATGGAAAATATCAAGTTTTTTTGGAAAAAAACAGATTTCTTACGATTTTTTCAACTCAAACTTCAGAATATCAATTTGAGAGAAAGAAACTTAAGCATGTATTCCAGTTTTGAACAACCATTTCCTTCATGAGCATTTTTAATTAAGTAAAACAACGGAAAACATAAAATATAACCGATTTCTTTAGAATTTTTCAACTATAATATCAACTTAAGAAAGGAAACTTAAAGATTTATCTTAGTTTTTGAACAGCAATCCCTTTAATGAACATTGTTAATTAATCAAAAAACAATGGAAAATATAAATTTTTAATCGATTTCTTCATATATATATATATATATATATGTATATATAATATAAAATCAGAATTAACATCTTAAAAATACACTTAACTTTTGCTCTAAATGGAAATTTCATCATACTTTTATACACCAACTAAGTAGAATTTTAATACATAAACGATCACTTAAAGAAATATTCAACACACACGCACATTTGAACCTGCAAAACATCTTCTTTTTACGTCATATCCAAACTAAAACTTTTTTCTGCATCCCCCCACCCATGCATTCCAAGTAGGGGAACACACAATAGAGTTCTGACGTCACAAGCAAACTGAAAATGTTTATCTTCAAGAAAAAATATCAACTCGTAATAAAAAATGAAGGATTTAGTCTACCTTAGTA
Organism: Maratus speculifer; assembly: GCA_964019185.1. Lineage (NCBI taxonomy): Eukaryota > Metazoa > Arthropoda > Arachnida > Araneae > Salticidae > Maratus > Maratus speculifer. Next base: position 246,922,760 of record OZ025290.1, on the reverse strand, counting down.
AGGAAAATCATCATACTATAGAACATTAAATCTAGTTTTGAACAACTATCACATTAGTGATAATAATTAATTAAGCAAAATAATAGAAAATATTAATTTTAAGAGGAAAAAGACGAATTTAAACAAATTTTATTAGTTTTACACTAGTTTAATAATAATTTTAAGAGGAAAAATACGACTTTAAACAAATTTTATTAGTTTTACACTATTTTTTCTCATCTCCAACACGGATATATCAATTTCAAGAAAGTGCGAATTAAAAAAGCATATGATGATGCATGATACTCTATCACCTGTTATATGTGAAATTTGCAAATTATCTTTTACTAGGAAATGTGCTCTAATAACTCATATGAAAACACATCCAAACAGAAAATTGTTTAAGCGTGAAAAGTATGAGAAATCCTTCAACTATCGTTATAGATTAAATCAGCATATGCATATTCACAATAGACCACAATTACATTGTTATGAATGTGGGAAATCGTTTTCAAGTGAAAATAGGTTGAATCACCATTTAAAAATCCATCAAATCCAACATCGTCCACTGTTTAAGTGTGAAAAGTGTGAGATCTTCAGCTATCGTTATAGATTAAATCAGCATATGCATATTCACAATCGACCTCAATTCAATTGTAATGAATGCAAGAAAACATTTTCAAATGAAAATAGACTAAACCGTCATTTGAAAGTGCACCAAAACATAAAGTATACATGTGATCAGTGTAAACATAAATTTAGTAATAAATTAAATTTAAATCAACATTTACATACACACCATACTAACAAACGTCTTGTTCCTGTTAACATTGAAATGCCTTTATCCATTGTAAGAATAAAACATGAAATACCAGGTTTCGGAGTGTTTAAAACTCTAACTTTTCATCCTGAGAAAAATGAAGAAGGTTGCTTAGTTACAATGATGGATATTCAAAAATTAACCAATCATTTGAAGAATTTAACAGTCAAGGATCAAATTGGAGACTTCGAAAAATTGAATGTTTAGAACTAAATATTTCAAAGTATGGCACCTTATCTAGAAATTGATTTTACATCATGTAAATATATATTCTTTTTAAGTATCGAATTAAATTATATAATTATGAAATTTATGTATTGAGGATAGTTACTTAATCTAATTGCGCAAGAGTTCAATTTATTACAAGATAATCAAAAAAAGAAAATTTGGGAAACATGCATTTTGTTGTTAGAAATTTTTTTAGACAACCATAGATTTTGTCACCGTGATTTTATAATTGATAGGAATGTATATTACTAACAGTGTATTGTATAAATAGCAGTAATAAATAAATAAATAAATAAACATAGTCTTGAGTTAGTCCTTTCATATTATTAATCAAATTATGTTTCGTCCTACATTTCAGCGCTTTCTGAATTAACATCCATCAAGTTGCTTAAAATATAAATACTATCTTTATAGTTTCAATGGTACATAATATACATGGTTTATCTTGAGTTAGACCTTCCATAGTATTAATCAAATTATATGTTCCATCTTACACTTCCGAATTATCGTCCATCTAGTTGTTTAAAATATTAATAAAATGTTTATAGTTTTTGATTATACATAGTATGTATGAATACAATCTTTAATTTTTAACAGTTCATATTTCAAATAACCTATTTTCGAAATCAAACTATGTGAATTTTACCACAATGCTTATCATCATACAAAGATTTGTGTTTCATACTTTTTTTAAAAAATTATCAGATATGTACTCCTCAGAGGAATTTCTATCATATGAATAAATGAAAAAAAAAAATTATTTATATTAAACGTACACGAAATTTGATTGCAATATACATGTATTTAATGAAAATAAATAAATAAGCGATTATTTATACATTAAACCTTTACTAAATATATATTTCTTGCATTATACAGATGTTTCAATAAGATGAACCAAAACAGCAGCAAACTTCAGAAATTAATGATCTGAATGATTCATCTCTAGCACATGTAGCGTTAATGAATAATACATATGTAGGTACTTATATGAGAAATACTAGAATTCGTATATGAAACGTAATTAGAGTAAATATAAAATGATTTGTCTTACTGCCTACACTTTAACAAATGCCTTTTTACCTATATTGTTGAAGAGAATCCTAATTGTTTGCATTTATTTCTATTACAGATGTGTTCTATTTGCTACAAACACTTCTTAAGTAAATGGAATTTAACCCTTTAAGCGTCCTAACCGGGTTTTTCCGTCACATATCTTTTGGAATGTAAGGGCTGATTTCACTCAAAATCTATATTAAAACTAATTTTTTGAAGTGAAAGAAATAAATAAATATGCAAGTTTTTCAAATAAAATATATCATGCCAATACTTTTCATAGCTACAATTTTATGAATCGTTAAACATGAATCGAAAATTTTGGAGGACACTTAAAGGGTTAACAGAACATACAAAAATCCATACAGGTGAAAAACCTTACACTTAGGAAGATTACCAAATGCTGTTTTCAAGAATACGTGAATCAAAAATGCGCACATCCAGGGCCATCACTAAGACTTTTTATTGGTGGGGGAGAAGACCTTAAATTGCCAAGTCAAATTTTCATATCTGCCAACTCGTTTTATGATTTTGCCAAGTTACCACACTTAGACAATGAAATACACTTCTTATTTGTAAAAAGTTTAATGATATTCCCAATTAGAGTTGTAACTTTTGCAAGTTCTATCGAAAGTAGGAAATATGTTACAGTTTTTATTAAAATTTTTAATTAAATTTCCCATAAAAGTTTTTAATTTGCCAAGTGTAACAACATTTTCGAATGTTTGGGGGGGAGGCTCCCCCCTGTCCCCCCCCCCCCCCCTTAGCGAGGCCCCTGCGCACATCATCATATAAAGCATCGTCAGTTATATGTAAACTTAGTGAAGATATTCAAAAATTAGTCAGACGTTTGAAGAATTTAGAAATAAAGGAAGATATTTAGGCTATTTATCCATCATATTTTCATAACAGTTACCACAATATCTCAAACTTAAAATTTGGAAGACATACACACAGCTGAAAAGAAATTTTGTTACCCGTGATTCTTCTAACCAGCGTGAATGTATAGATATTATTTTGCAATGTATTCTATAAACGCTCACATTAAATATTCTTTTATATACTTTTATCGTTGTGTTTATTTTTCTAAAACCTATTACATTAATAGAATACATAACATTTTAAGTGAAACAACACTTTCACAACTTAAAAAATGCATAAGAACATACAAAATAAGCAGAAGTATGAAAAAATATGCAAGTTTACAGAATAATTTCAAAGTTTTCTAGAAATACTAACAAAAAAAATTTACAATATAAAAAAATTACAAAAGTGAAAAGAAAAAACACAAATGTAAAACAAAAACACAAAGTAAAAAACTCACAACAAAGTTTTTGAAAAAAAAATTTACAACAAAATTTTTTTTACAAATTATGATAGCAAATACAATGGTTTCGCCATTGCATACTGTTTTAAAAATAACAAAATTTTTGATACTTTTTTCATAACTTTTTTGAAATTTTTGCAATTTTTTTTTCACTTTTTTAACAAAATTTTTTCATTTTTTAACGTTGTGATTTTTTTTTTTTTTTTTTTTTTTTTTTTTTTTTTTTTACTTTTGTAAAAACTTATTTTGAAAAAAAATTTTTTTTTGTAAAAAAGTGTTTTTGAAAAAAAAAAAAATTGTAAAAATATTTTTTGAAGTTTTGGTTTTTGTAAAAAAAATTTTGTTGTAATTTTTTTTTCAAAAACTTTGTTGTGAGTTTTTCACTTTGTGATTTTTTGTTTTAAATTTGTGTTTTTTCTTTTCACTTTTGTAATTTTTTTATTTGTAAATATTTTTTGTTAGTATTTCTAGAAAACTTTAAAATTATTCTATAAACTTGCATATTTTTTCATACATCTGCTTATTTTGCATGTTCTTATGCAGTTATTTGAGGTTGCTACATTTAAAATATGTAGTCACGGACGCGAAATTCTAAAATGGAGGGCCAAAATCACAGTCAGGTGTGATCCAGCGACCTCATTGGTCGTGTGGTAGGGTGAAAATCACGAACGTGTTTCTCCATTAGAAAAAGAGTGAGGGGTAAAGTAATTTTGAAGCAATTGTTACCGTCTGTTCTTATTTACGATAATCGATAAACCATCGAAATTAACTCAATTAAGATATTTTGATGACATTACATAAAATGAGAGTGAAAAATAGATTATAAATGAAAACAGATAAAATTTACATCAAAATTGCCGCTACGATTTTTTTTTTTTTTCGAAAAAAGGAGTAAGGCGACATTTTGCCTACCGTTAAAAGATTGTTCTCTGAAAAGGACGCGACTCAATGACCAATGAGGTGTTTAGATTTCATCGGAATGTGATTTTGGCCATCCATTTTAAAATTTCGCGTCACGGACACAGAAGTGCGATTTGCAAAAATTTATTTTTGTCGCATGATGGCGTATAATTAAGTGAAAATTTTATGTTCCCACTGTGATCGCGAACACACACATTTCACAGAAAAAAATAAATTTATATCGCCATATAAGAAAATTTCATCCGAATGAAAACATAGACCTCCAGAAAGGAAAACGGATTCAATGTACAATATGTAGATATTCCTGCATTTCTATTAGAGACCTACATAGTCATATTCAAACAGATCATCCAGATGTAAAATTATCTTTTGAAAAGGCTCCTATATAGCCTCTCTCCCTCCCTCCCCCCCGAAAAAAGCCTGTTTTATTTTTCAAATTGTCATAGACACTTGAATTTTGTAGACAGGCATATCTGGAATAGTAATCATGCTTTTCAATAAAAGAGTATTTAATCTTTCAAGAAAGAATGCTTTCGCATGATTATTATTTAGCTCTGCTTCCTCTTGAATTCGATTCAAAACGCCGACTTTGACAGTATTTTCTGAAAGCCTTTAACAAATATGTATATATATATATATATATATATAAAGGGTGGGGAGCTATCACAAAACCTTTCTCATCCCCGATCTTGCAGTCGGCAAAATTCAGTTCACACCCCCACACACACACTAAAACAGCCTTCGGCACGCCCCTGTCCTTACCCTGTGCACATCTCAACTCAGAGAAACTCAAGAAATTCCGAACGGCTATATCTACCAAAGGGGGTCTTTAATAACAGATCTTCTCAAAAATACTTTCTCAGCCGAAAATTTTGGGTTCCGGTTGTTACCCCTGAGCATGAGGTTATCTTTAATATCTTCCTTCTACCATTTAGTGTGCTTGAGGTGGGTTCTCTCTCTTCCCCCCTTTTCCCTGTCTTTTAAGGGACAAAGGTGACATTTTTATGTTGCTCTCTATCAAATTCGTCTCTAGAACAGCTTGCTTACTGTTTTGGCTCTTCCTTTGTCTATTTGCATTTTCATTCTACATTATTTATTATTTTTCCTTTTCATGGGTTTTAAGGTTGTCCATAGAAACTATCATAACGTTTAAGTTAGCAGAATAGTCATTTTTACGCGCAGTTTTTTCGAGGACTGCTAAATCTTCAGGAAATCTTCTTGAATTCGAGCTCGTCTATCTCTCTTCCTCATATGTACATATTTTTGTCTGGCAGAAGAAGCGGCCGCGGTGGTTCGCTTCTCACCGCCTCTTATCCTTCCTACCGCATGTATCTTCCTATTGACACTTTCGGCAGAGTGGAGGCTCTCTGTGTAAGAATCGAAACACATGATACTTGTATTAGTGCAATCAACATCTATGCTTCCCTAAGTTGGTTTGATGAGTTACTCCATACGTCCATACACATGAGCCACCATTCTTTCTTCTTGGAGATTTCAACGTTCTCTGCCGCTACCCTCCTTACACTTTGATCTTCAGCGTTTCCTCACTTGGGTTCTTCATTGTAAAAAAAATTAAATTTTTGCTGCATCGTTCCTCCACCGCTTTTATAGAAAACGATTATTTCGCCCTAGAGCATTCTCATGGATCAAAAGAGAGATATTCTATAAAAGCAGAGGAATGACGATGCAGCAAAAAGGTCAAAATTCTTACAGTGTAAGAGCCGACAGCACAAAAACCTATCTTATCAAGCACAAAAAAACCCCTTTATTTTATGGAAGAGTAGTACTGGTGGAATCTAATGATCAAGATCTGACGGAAATGAAGTGGTGCATAAGCCAAAAATTAATATACACTGTTAAAAATTTGAAACTTTTGCTACATGATCACTTCTTGCTTTTATAGAATATCTCTATTTTGACCAATGAGAGTGCTTCATAGTACAGTAAAGTAATCGTTTTCTATAAAATTGGTAGAGTGACGATGCAGCAAAAGTTTCAAATTTTTAACAGTATACCACAAGTGGTTTACTCATAGGCCTATGAGGTTTAACGTTGTGTTTGCAGAAAACTGGGAGCAGGAAAACACAATTATAAACCTACGAGTGAGCCACTAGTGATATTAATTTTTGGCTTATGCACAACTTCACTTCCAGCAGAAATGGATCATTAGATTCCCCTATTACTATTCTTCCATAAAATAAAGGGTTTTTTTTCTTGTGCTCCATATGATAGGTTAGATAGACGATCAGAACTTGCTTTGGAATATCCTATCCTTTTACAAGTTTTAGGTAGATTTCGTATGAAATACTACTTATTGCGATCGCTCCTATGTTAGAATTTCTGAAATTTTTTTTGAGATTTACACCGATCATGACCCCTAGTCCCCAAAACTACTATCAGTAAAAAAGTTTGTATATATACACCAAAGGGGCGAAATAGGTAGGGTTTTTGTGAAAACACAAAAACTCTTATAACTTCTTAATGAGAATAGTTATCGAATGAGTTTAAAGCTTATATTACTTCTAAAAAATGGACAAAAAAGATTATGCATGACAGATTTTTGATAAAATTAAAAATGGGCTCAGGGGGCGCAAAAATAGGGTTTTTAGGGAAAAAAATCGCAACTTCATCAATTCTCAAGATATCAAATCCAATTAATTTTTTTATAAATGTCCTTAATATTATCTAAAACTATTGTATTTACAAGTTTTTGATAGAAACAGTTCTGATTGAAAAAAAAGGGGGGGGGGGTGAAAGAAGAAAAAAATGTATAACTTCCTCAATTTTTAAGATATCAAATCCGATTAATTTTTTTCCGTTTTCTCCAAAATATCTACAACTTTTACATTGACATGTTTTTTTTTTTTAATAGAATCAATATTTATAGCAAAAATAAATTAAACAAAAATAAGAATTGAAGAAAAAAATCTCAAATCCAAATTGCTCATATTCTAACTCATTTTTAAATTAATTTTTGATTCTAAACGCATCAAACAACAGGTTTTCTTATTTGGGAATTGTATAATGTGACGTATTGGCCAGTTTTTTTTCAAAAGCAGAATATATTTCAAAAAATGCTTTGAAAATGGGCATTTTGAACAGAATTTATCGAAGCGAACGTGATTGAAAAATTAAGGATTTATTCAAATAAACAAATTGCTTATTTTCAGACTGATTTTTAAATTTAATTTTGCTCTCAAACGCATTCAGTTGACAGTTTCTCTTATTTAGAAACTATATAATGTGCCATGTTGGTCGATTTTCTCATAAATTCAGGATATATTTAAAAAAATGATATCAAAGTGGGCATTTTGAGCCGAATTTCGCTGAAGATGATTTTGATAAAACCAAAAACCAGCTTTTACAGAAAAATGAAATTAATACTTCTTTAAAAGCGGCGAAATAAAATTGTTAAACTGGGTTTATCTTTTTATCATTTTTTTTTTTTTTTTTTTTTTTTTTTATGAAATGAAATCTGCCTCCGCCTAATATAGGCCAAGCTGACAGGGATTTAGCCAATGTGAGCACAGACAGAACGATCTTTACTTATATATATAAAATATATGTATTATTTAGTTCATATTAGCACATGTATGCATCCAATTATCATTTGATTTAAAAATTAGCTAAGGCTCAGAACGAGGGGTCCGACAACGCTGTAAATCTCGGTAAATATGGTACACAGCAGATTTACCGCTTTGTAAATCAGTAAATCAAGATTTAAGTAGTAAATCCTGTAATAAATCAGTAAATCAATAAATCCGGTAGTAAATCAGTAAATCCTTTAATAAATCAAGTTAAAATCAATAAATCCAATAGTAAATCAGTATATCATTTAATAAATCAAGTTACAATCAGGAAATCAAGATGTAAATTGTAAATATTATAGTAAATCAATATATCCTATAACAAATCAATAAATCCTGTAATAAATCAAATTAAAATCATTAAATCAAAATTTAAATTGTAAATCCTGTAATAAATCGATAAATCAGTGTAAAATCAATAAATCTCACTGTATTCGAATGAAAGTATTGGATTTGGGAAAAATGTCGATTTCCGGTTTCCGACGGATTTATACAAACATGTTTTATCAAAACGTCTGTCTCTATGTGACATAAATCTTGTGGGTGCTCTATCTCAAGAACTAAAGCACGGAATTTCACAAAATTTTATATTCAGTTAGACCTCTATATAAAATAGATCTGATTAGCTATTGGTGTATATCACCTAACAGGTGGTGCTGCTATGCTACCTTTTTCACGACTTGTACTAAGCTATATCTCAAGAATTAATGGAGAGATTTTCATAAAATTTCAGATTTCATTGATCCTTGATATAATATGGTTCTGATTACATTTTGGCATAAATCCCCCGACAGGTGGCGCTGCTATGCGGCATTATTCATAATTATCACAATAGCTTTAACTCATGAACTAGACTTGTTGATTCATTTATTTATTTTATTATGGAAAGAAAAAGAAGTAAACGGTGAACATATTTTTCTGAAGCATTAAATGATAAAGAAAACTGTGATTTATATTTATGCCAAGCAAAGTATTCAGTTAAAAAAGGTTCAACAACGAATTAAAAAAAAACATATATTGGTAAAGCATTGTCCATAATATGCAAAGGCAGATTCAATGCTCAATTTAGAAGGGAGAAAATCATAACACGTTTCCTTTGGGAAGGGGGGGGGGTTACATCACTTCATGATCAATTATTATATTGAAAGTTAGTCTTAAATTAAAAGTGACGCTTTTTTGTGATACTTCCACTAATTTACTTTCATTTATTAAAAAAAGAAAGAAATGCGTTTGTATTTTTAAAAATAAATAATTTACACAGATTTCATTTAGATATGAAGAAATTGAAATGTTTCTTATTTTCTCATGTAAAAAAGGATTTTGAAATGTTCTTAAGTTAGCATTTTATGATAATTTTTATGACTTCAGAAATGTCGCCATTTGGGAGCAATTAGAAGTCACGTCCGGAAATATAGTTTGAATTTCAACCAATTTTGAACCTGAATTTCATGAGATTTTTTGAAAGTTTTATTTAAAAATTAGATTTTATTTAAAAATGGAAAACACTTTTTAATCGCATAGTTTCAGAATAAGTACACTTGCAAATTTTTCGAGATTAAAAATGCTTCAACAAATGTGTCAGAAATTATCGAATCTTGATTTGAGTAGACCTTTACAAAATAAGAAAAATTGACATTTTTGAACAGTTGGTGGTGGTGGTGTGTGTGTGTGGGGGGGGGGGGGGGGGGAAGGATTTAAGGTATATTTAAATTTTAATGTAATTTTTAGTAATTTAATATTTTCTTTTAAACGTTCTGAAAATTTTCAAGCAATTAAATGTTTACAGTTTTGCTTTGAGTGCATAATTTTTTGATAAAAACGAATTTTTTTGATTGCTTGTAAGAATGTTTTTATGATAAATTTTATTTATTTATTTATTTATTTATTCCTTGTAAAAAAAGTTACGTTTTTCAATTTCATATTTAAAAAAATATATATATTTTTAATATAAATAAAAAAATTCAGAAATAATTTGATTAAAGTACAATGTTATTTGATGATCATGTAATAAATTAAATATTTTTTTAAACATCTTTAATTTATTATAAAACTTAAATTTTTACAACACACAATTATTTTAGTGTAAAATTAATAAATAAACTTGCTTGTAAAAATAATTATATCATTTTGAAACGAATTTGAATTTAGAAACACCATTAAATGCTAATTTTAACTACAGATGGCAGCCCATGTCATAAGTGAATTCTTTCTTCAAAAGAGACAAGGAACGAATAAGGAATACTTTCTAACGTGTAGCGAGTCCGAAAATAACGATATCATATGGGTATTACTTTTGTCATTACATAGGCGTAGCCAGCCTCTTGAACGGGGGGGTGCCCAAATTTTTTAACCTGAACATGTTGGGTACAAACAATATCTTATGTAATAAAACCTAATAAAACGGAACCCCATAAAACCTATCAAATTTCCGTTTTAGACAGGTTTTCGCGGAAGGTATAATTGTGTAGAACTTCTTTTAAAAAGGACCCAAACGCAATTTTTCATTGCGTGAAGAAGGATGAGAAATTGCTTAAAACTAAATCTAATGGACAGGGGCGTGCGAAGAGAAAACTGCTCCAGGGGCAAAGTTACAATTTGGCGCCCCCTACACCCAACTTTTTCTTGCAACAGCCCAAAATGACGTTGGTAGTATAAATTTGGCGCCCCATAAAATTCCACGCCGGGGCAGCTGTCCCCTACGCTCCCCCTTTCGCACGACGCTGCTAATGGATAAGAAAAAGATATATAAATATAAATAAAACATATATATATAAAATAAAGGTATCCGTAAACATAAATCAGTAATTATCACAAGTTTTCATTTCAAACAGCAATAAAATACTAAAATAAATAAACACGACTTTAGTTCCCCTCGTTATTTTGATCAAAGTAGCATTGAAATAACTTGTAGTACGCAATTTAAAGTGAAAAATAGTTCTCATATTTTCTACTCATGAATAAATAAATTTTCCCGTTAAAAAAATGAGCCCGTAAGAATGTCGAAATATGATCCCAAAAAACGAAATTTAGCAAACCAACGAACCAACCTTCATATTAATTTGAATTTTGCGTAGCATCATTTCTTATTTTCAGAGGAAGCACAGATTTGTACTAGAGATGAGTTCGGGCTCGATTTTTGAAACCCACGCCCGAAAGATTTTTAACACATTGGAGCACGAGACCATCCGAGCCAAGGGCGAAATTGGAGAGTCCTCAAGGGGGGGGGGGGGGGGCGATTGTAAAAATTGGGAGACTCGCATCCTATGCGCGGGTCAGGGCTAATATTTTCACTACGGGTCGGGTTTGGGTCCGGTTAACTTCTATATTTTCTGCGGGTCGGGTTTGGGTCCGGTCGACTTTTTTTTTCAAGCGGGTCGGGTTTGGGCCTATTTGATTTCTACTTTTTTCTGCTAGTCGTGTTAACTAATCAGAGGCGTGTGAACAGAAAATTGCGCCTGAACAAAATTTCAGCTTGCCCCCCCCCCCCCCAGACTACTTTTCTTGTGACAGGCAAAAATGACGTTGGTAGTATAAATTTGATGTCGTTTAAATTTCCGGACCCAGGGCGGCCGCCCCCACCCTTTCGCACCAAGCTGTAACTAATACTTTTTCTGTGGTTCGCATTTGGGTCCATTTGACTTATACTTTTTGCAGTGGATCAGGTTAACCTCTTTTGCTGTGGGTTGCGTTTGGGTGCGGATGACTTCTTTTTTGCTGCGGGTCGGGTTAACTTCTACTTATAATATAAATCATAATAGTAAAGCTGTACAATACGAAGAAAAGTAAATTTTAAAAAATGCATTTCTTAAGATTTCGCTAAACAAATGTGCAACATAAATATATTTTTTACGAATAATAAATAAGATGCCAGCCCGAATTGGGCTCGGAGTGAAAAATTGCACGAATCGTTTGGTAAAAAATAGTATATAAAATAAAGTTTGGTATAAAATAAAATTGTACTTTATACATAAAAAGTCTCATATTTTGTCTCCTTTAATAAGAAAATATTATGGACATGTTAATGAAGTGTGTTTCATGAATAAATGCATGGAACTTGTAGAAATTATTATCGATTATTTGTCAAATCGAAAATTTATCAATTTTCTATAAAATGTGCACATTTTTTAACTATAACCATTTCATTCCTCATAACAATCTTTTGGGATAGGCGTGACCCAGACAATAACATTAAATTAAAAGTTTTAAATTACGATGCTTTTATAGGAATAAAGGAAACACTGCTCAATTGCTTTCTATCGGAATAATATGGAAATTAAATTTACTTACGACCAAAAGTGACTTCGTAAATAGCAGAGTAACAGCTTCAGCATCATTAGAATTCACAAAAAAGCAACAATCACTAAATTATTTCCATATGAAAAGCGATTACGACCTGTGTTCGCTGGGTACAATAGTAATCTAAATTATGCTCCAAAAGCAAACTAAAATTGGAAGAAAATATCCTCTTCGCATTAAATGTCTAAATAATAATGATAATAAACAACCCTATTACAAAATAACCTCTGCTATAGACGAAAACCAAACTACAGACAAATTCATTATTCCCGCTTTTTTGTTGGCGCCAGAACATCATCGGAAATGGCTAAAATAGGTTTGTAGAAGTGACTAATAATTTACTTTAAAATAGCATTCTAAAGCTAAAATAGAAAAAAAATACAATTTCTGCTTCCCCTTCATTCTAATCAAAATGTCAATATAGTGATTTGAAAAGGAACAAGTAATGTTTAAGGGGGGGGGGGGGGGGAGGCAAGTTCTTTTAATATTTTCTATTCATTGATAAATAAAATTTATAGGTTTCAGAAAAATGAGTCCGGGTCCGAACACTGTCTTTTCTCTAATACAGACATTTAGGAAGAATGACTCCAGGCAGGGCTCGACATGGAAGAAAAACAAGTCTGGTCCGACCCAAATCATCAGAAAAAAATAAAGATCAGGAAAAAATAAAGATCAGGCCCGGCTCTAAAAGTCAGAAAACCTGACCCAGCCCAAACCTAGGGTGTGCGATCGCCCCTTCGCCATCCCCCCCCCCCCCCCCACCTTAGATCCGCCACTGCATGATTCATGAAATGGCGGCCCGGGCCGCGCCGACATTGGCCTTCAGCCTAAGTCCTATTCCATGAAGATCTCTCATGTTGGTTTGAAAACCTTTATCGGCCCAAGGGGAGGGGGCGATCGCCCCATCCCCCCCCCCTTAGATCCGCCATTGATCCGAGCCCGATACAAAAAATATACAAAAATAAATAAATAAAAAATTTAATGATATTTTAAAATTGTTTCAAATGTGATATCCATTTTTAAAATTTTCTTATAAAATTTACTGTTAAATAAAAATTTAAATTCAAGCTTATGAAAAGAGCAATTTGCTATCAAATAAAAATATCCTTCATACCTAAAATGATTCCCATATTTCTTGTCCTTTAAGAAGAAAATTTGATGGACATATTAAAGAAGTGTAATGAATAAATGAATAGAGTTTATAGAAATTACTATTTGTATGCTGAAGAATCAAAAAACGTTTTCAATTTCCTATAAAAAGTGTACATCTTCAGGGGTGTAGTCGTAAAAAAACCACAGGTTACACGATGGACGCAGAGGGTATATGCTCAAGGCACAGAGTATATTCTAGAGAGTACCTCCTATGGGTTTCATGAGAAACAGAGGGTTATACGGTGTTCCTTAAAAAAATTCAGAAGGTATACCCCAGTATACCCCTCACTACATCCCCTGTACATTTATCTATAATCAATTCATTTCTCTTAACAATTCCCCATGACTGACGGGAACCTTAAAATCAACGCAAATTAAAACATTGATACAGTTATCTTAAAGTTCCGTTGTTTTTATGGGAAAAGAAGAAACATTAATCGAATGTTTTCTATAGGAATAACATGTAAAATATGTTTATTTACGAAGGGAAATCAGCATAAGCAAAATTCCTGATGACAAACAGGAAAAAAAATCACAATGCTGTTGTCATATGAAGAACGATTGTGATTCGTGCGCAATCAAATAATTTGCAAACCTCGAGATCTAGTCTGCATCAAAAACGAAGAAATCATTCTCTAACAAAATAAATAAATAAACGATCGAATTAAAAAATATCTTCTGCCTTAAACGAAAATCCAACCAGAAGCTAATTTATTATTAATGAATATTTTGATAGGCGCCTTATCAATTAATCGTAGACGGAAATGCAGTAGACATAAATCTCCTTACATCACAAATTTTCTTTTGAAGCAACAATCAACTATTGAAACATAAAAAAAAAAATATTTTTATTTTTCTTTCGTTTTGATCAAAATAACACTGAAATGATTTGAAAAAGAACAAATAATTTTAAAAGGAAAATAGTAGTTCTTTCAATCTCTTCTACACATAAATGTTTTTTAATTCTCAGAAAGAATGAGCCCGAGCCCCCCCCCCCCCCCGGGCCCGAACACTAAAATGAAAATAGAGCCCGTACCCGCTTCGGACCCGGGTTTGGGCTCGGGCTTTCGAGCTGGGGCTGAGTCTGTCTCATCTCTAATTTGTACAACCTTCCACCCCCTCCGTTCTCCAGGCTAATCAGATGGTGGAGTTATCGTTTCACATCTGTATTTCCTTTCATTTTTTTTTTTTTTTTTTTTTTTTTTTTTTTTTTGCTCCTATCTAGACTTTAGATAACAAAAGCAAAGATATAAATAGTAGTTTCTATCCTTGTCGAGAATTTACTCTAATTTTTTATGGAAATATGCATGCAATAGACAGGTGTTAAAAAAATTCCATAAAGAAACGACATCAAATTGGGATTATAAAACCAATTTTTTTGATTTACTGTGATTAATACAGATTCTAGTAAGTATTCTAGTTTTAAAAAAGATGAATAAAATAATTTTCTTAAAAAGAATAAAAGAAAGAATCAAGGTCTCTTCTTTTATCACATTTCAAAACATAGACTGTTAGTTTTGATTAACTAATTGAACTAACTTTGCTTACATTTTTCTTCTTTTTTCTTTTCTAAATTTTGATTTAAAAAAAATCAATCTTGGATCTGCGCGAGTGGGGGGGTGCCCGGGCACCCAGGGCACCCCCCCCCCCTGGCTACGCGCATGTATGTGCCTTACGTTTCTTCCATGTTTTACAAGAAATATTGAAATACATTTACCGCAAATTAATGTTATTAGCAGATGGTTTGAAGAGAGCATGATTGAAAATAATTCTAAATATCGGTTGTTAGTCTTTCTTTTTTAGTGTTTATATGAAAAGTTATTTGTTTTAGCAGTTATCGAATGATTGTAGTAGCTGAAGCAGAAAATATTATTGATAAATTTTGTTATCATGATTTGTACAAAATTTAATTGATAATATCTAAGCTACCAGTCATATATATGCACAAGAATTCGTTAAATTAATAATAATAATAATAGTAATAATAATAATAATAATACAAAGTTTACCGAAAACGTTAACCGAACTAAAATTCTGCCCGGGTCGGGTTGTACCCGACACAAGCCCAAAGATTCCAATTGATGTCAACCCACAACCTGACCTGATCTCGACAGAAAAAAATTTCCTCGACCCGCAAACTGACTCAAAACCAACAGAAAAATTTTCCTCGACGCGCAAACTGATCTGAACCGGACATATTTCAACCTGAACATACAATACTTTAACCCGCAACCCAACCAGAACCGGAAATGAAATGAAAATAAACCATGTAATTAAATGTAATTATACTTTTTAATACAAATTTTGTTTTTTCAATAAAAAATGGACAAATCTATATTTTTTAATATTCAAATAATCTCTGAATAATTGACACCTCAGAATCGTCCCGTCCGCGAAAATTCTCGCAAGCTAATGCTATTCTTATGGGGAGGCATTTTTCTAATAACTCTTTCGCATTTTGGCATTTTTAATTTTTATTTATTTATTTATTTATTTATTTGTATTGGATAGCTGAAGTCCCTTTCAAGATCGCTTTTTGATTACTTTTTCGATTTTGGTATTTTATTTTAGTATATTATTCCATAAAGTTACTTTCACTTTCGGAACCGGTTTTGGAAGTGAAAGTAACTTTATAAAAAACATCTGCGACCAAAATCGAAAATTAATCAAGAAGCGATCTTGAGAGGGACCTCAGCTATCCAATGAAAAAAAAAAAAAAAAAAAAAGTATATATATATATATATATATTTGAAAATGTTCAAAATGCGAAAGAGTTATTAGAAAAATGCTTCACCATAGGAATAGCATTAGCTCGCGAATGGACAGGGGCCTTAAACTCTGTTTGCCTCTAATTTCCCTTTTTTCGGGTTGGGCTCATCGGAATATTAATGCGTGTCATATTTAAGTTTTTTGCAAAGCGGGTTGTTAGAACTGGCGAAGAACATTATTCAATCTTCGCAAACTTTAAACTACAAATCTTAATAGAACAACAGTATGATTTTATGTTTCATCTCTAAATTGTATTTATGTAGCATTCATTCATTAACATTTTACACGATTGGCGATGAGCATTATTAAATTCACATCACTTCAAAATGTACTTTTTAATAAAATGATATTCTTAACCATTTTGAAGATATACAGAAAACTCTGGCTATAGGCTATAATTCCTAGGGAATGAAGACAGATAGTTTGATACTGCATTTTATTAAAATACATACAACTGTTCCATTTTACGAGAGTACATTGAATTGTGCATTATCCACAGTCAAAAACATATCCTGCTTTTCTGGTAAAAAATGGATACGTCAAATACCTCGTCAGTTAAAAAAAAAGTTAACTTTTTTTTGGTTTATTATTAATATATCGATAATAATAATAAACAAGAATGAAAAGTCAACCGTACAGCATAGATTTTTAAACACTTTTCAACACATTCAGAATGCTATAACAAAAATTTCACTGCTATTCCTATGAATAACCGTTAAAATATACGATTTTTTGTGAAGTTCTATATATGATTTACAGATTCGTATGCATAGAATGCTAAAAGTTAGTTAGTTTAGTTAAATGTATATCACAATTAAAAATTTTCAATCAAAAATTTCCGCTAATAAACGGATGTTGTTGACAATTTCCATGCAACTCTGTATATGATCTACAGAAATTATACACATCAAATAAATTTTTAAAAAGTAGATAAATTAAAAAAAATTATATCAAAACGTATCGACGTATTTAAAAACGTAAATGAAAATGCAGTTCTATTAATTGTTCAAAAGCTTCTACCTGTCCAATTATTGCTCATTTTCTTCTATAGACAAATAATTTAGTTTGTCCCTGTACTTGAACGATAAGTTCTATGCACACGATATTCTATTGTAATATAATCTCTAATTTGTACAACCTTCCACCCCCTCCGTTCTCCAGGCTAATCAGATGGTGGAATTATCGTTTCACATCTGTATTTCCTTTCATTTTTTTTTTTTTTTTTTTTTTTTTTTGCTCCTATCTAGACTTTAGATAACAAAAGCAAAGATATAAATAGTAGTTTCTATCCTTGTCGAGAATTTACTCTAATTTTTTATGGAAATATGCATGCAATAGACAGGTGTTAAAAAAATTCCATAAAGAAACGACATCAAATTGGGATTATAAAACCAATTTTTTTGATTTACTGTGATTAATACAGATTCTAGTAAATATTCTAGTTTTAAAAAAGATGAATAAAATAATTTTCTTAAAAAGAAAAAAAAGAAAGAATCAAGGTCTCTTCTTTTATCACATTTCAAAACATAGACTGTTAGTTTTGATTAACTAATTGAACTAACTTTGCTTACATTTTCCTTCTTTTTTATTTTCTAAATTTTGATTTTAAAAAAATCAATCTTGGATCTGCGCGAGCGGGGGGGGTGCCCGGGCACCCAGGGCACCCCCCCTGGCTACGCGCATGCATTAATTTTACAGCACTATGAGTCGAGCAAACATCGCACGTCACATGATCTGAAGAGCCAATCAGAGCAATGCTAACTGCCAGTAAATCACAAGTAAATCTATAAATCACAAGTAAATCAGTAAGTCTCAAGTAAATCAGTAAATCTCAAGTAAACCAGTAAATCACGATTAAATTAGTAGTTCTCAACTAAATCAATAAATCAATTAGAAATCAGGTAAATCAACTTGATTTATAAATCTGGTACACAAAAAACTAGTTTGTCCAGCGCGGGAGCTGGTTTGTCCAGCGCCCCCTTTGTCGAACCCCTCGGCGAAACACTCCTATGTTGATTTATTATCCGGTGACCTTAACCGTTATCGTTTGCAGTTGTATTTGTATGTATTTTAATGTTTACTTTTAGCGTGCAATTACGCTGTTCTTTACTCGATTGAAAAATAATAATTTTTTTTGTGATTGAACGTGGTGATGGGAATTCAGAGTAAGATTAGGAGAAATCAAAGGAAAAAAATTAATAGAAAGAATAAAACTCGTTTTATCGAGCAAAAATGTTTAGAAATAAATAGGCCATCAATGGAAGATTTGATTGTGAATGCTAAAGAGCATAACATTTTAAAGAAATATTGCAAGCGACTTCAAGAACGTTTTGATGTTCAAATTCGCATGCCCAAAACTACATCATTAGACTCTGATGTTATTTTTGTGTCTATAGAAGGACTAGATTCAAATAGGGAATATGTAAAAGTAAGTTATGAATTATCAATAATGCAGTTTTTCTGATGGGTCGGAATTTGTGCAGTAAATTACTTTCTATTGCTCAACTGCATATTTATAATTGCGAAATTGAACCATATTGTTGCTTCATTGCTTTTTTTAACCTAAGCTCTACTTTTCAAAGAAATATGTTATTTGTGTAAATTGAATTTTGTTGAATTATGTTGTCAAAAGTAATGCAAATGTTATGATGTATTAATATCAGTATCTAAATTATAAATGCATTTAATGCACAAGATTGTTTATTATTTATCTTATAACATAAAATTAGCCATTTATTTGGAATTTGTGTAAATTGCACTTGTGGCTTTCTTGTGTAGTATATTTTGCTCGCAAAAGGGAGATTCAAACGTCATCGGCTATTCATACGTTATTATTTTAGTAGTACCAGTGATCTGTTATAAAAAAAATTTCGGCCCAATGAAGGAATCTTCACAAATTTTTTTCATGTTAAAACTGGACCCATCACAATTTTTTTTTTGTTATAAAAATAGACCTTTCACAAAAGTTTCCCTCTTATAAATTGGATTTTTTCATTTTAAAACAGGACCCGTCACAAACTTTTTTTTTGTTTAAATTGACCTTTCACAAAACTTTTCCATTTAAAAACTGAATCTTTGACAAATTTAATCATTCCTACAAATTCACAATTGTCATGAAACAACTGAATTCATCAAAGCACATATTATTTCAGTATTTAATAAATGAATTATCACATTGCTAGCTAAGCATAGAACCAGCAGAGTGAAAAATGCCCAAGCCCAGGATCAGACCTGGAACCCATGGAATAGCATTCCAAGTGCTCTACCATTTTCAAGCCACGAGGATGATGCCCAACTTGTGATTTCTTGCTCACATATGTTGGCAAGGTTTGAAACATCTACATGAACACATGCAAAACTGTGATATAGTAAGAGACTCAAAGGAAACCCATCATCTGTGAACAAGGGCGGTGCCAGCCTGGCGTCCGGGGAGGCCGCATAGGCCCCCGCCCCCCAAACAAAATTTGACAAAATTACTTTTTCCGGATATCTATGAATAGATTTCTAATTGAGTTTTAATTCTTTCAGAATTTTTCGTAAGAGAAGTGTCTAAATTCCTTCAGGTAAAAATCTACGTAATGTGATATAAGATGGCTATTTACATATTATTTTTTTATATAAAAGATAAAATTTATACTGAAGTTATGATCATATATGAGGAGCCCAAAAGCCAATGGGTACAAGCAACAAAATGTCGATTTGGAGTAAATTGAGTTTAAAGATAATTGATGTTAAATTGGAACATCAATAACAATAGGAAACATCTGCTTGTTGCATTCTAATCTTTGAACTCTCGTTTCAATAACTGTTAAAAAAATAGAGTACAATTTTCTTTAAATGTATAATTAATCAATATTGTTTGTTTTTCGAAAAAAATGGTTTATCTCTATAACTCCCCAAATAATCAGAAAATGACCTATATTTCTTTACCTGAAATGAAAAAAGCTTATTTCCAGATACCCTGTGCACTTAACTCAATTTTTTCAATTTTGTCACTTATACCCTTTGGCTTCTGGGGTCCTCATATGTTATTTTTGGTACTTATGTATTAACGCCACTGCAGCAGAAGTTCTGCTAATGCACCAATAGACAGCAATCTTGTTGCATGCATGCGCACACGGTTATCTTTTAGATTCTTTGTTGTTTCCTGATTTTTGACGCCATTTTTTAGTGCTACGAGAATGCATATTTGGGATTTGCCAAAAACTGAACATGATGCAATTTTATTTTTTCAGGAGCAATGATACAGGTGCTCATACACAAACAGTTGAGGGCAGCAGTGTTGAATTAAGATAATTTTCAGTGGGACTTCAGTGGTTCCGGGGGGGGGGGGGGGGAGGGGGGGGTTGACATTGTAGAGTTCCAGGGGGGAAGTAGTATCCATCAAAAATGCGAATTTTTCGGGGAGGGGGACATTTGATTGCTTCGGGGGGGGGGGGGGGAGGAATGCCACCTCCTGAATTCAAAACTGGTAGGGCAGTTCTAAATGGAAGAACAAGAGACATAGGGGGAAGCGGTCCGATAATCTGTGCTAGATTTTTGGTGACTTTTTTGGCGATAAATGTTTTGATCTGGCTTATGTTTATTTCTGAAATTCTGAGCGGCTTCTCAGTTTTAGGGTTGCATTTTTTTCGAAAATTCTGTAAGAAGAGAGAAGAATTTGGAGAAAAGATATCTTTGAGCTTATAGGTTCATTAGTATCATGTAAACCGTTAGTCAGCTTAAATTTGAATTCTGTTAGATTTTAGATAATTTTCTTCCTACATTGACATTCAGACGCATTTGCTCGTGGTGCATAACGTCTTTTCATTGTAATGTAAGTTTTGCTTGCAACTGTTATTTTTTCTTTTTTTATTGTTTTTGAATTTCTCTGTTTGTTTTTGTTGAGTTAAATATTAATATTTTTTTATCTTTTATCGCCGACATGAGCTAGATAATTAAACAACGGCTGCCATAAATATTAACTGTTTGTTTATATTTTTAGTTGTATATTTTTATTTTTTTGTATGATACTTCCCTTTTTCCTGAATTGCCGTCTTATTTATTGGTATTTTTATACATATATCTTTTTAAAAAAAAATTTTTTTCGAAATAATAAATACATTTTTAGCAGTTGTGAGCGAGATTTTAAACATTTTACTACAAGCTTTGGTAAGTTTTTTTTCTATACTATTTTATTATTATTAAATTTATTGTATTATTTTTAAAACGGGAGGTTGCCCCCTGACAATAAAAAAGTTTATTTATTTAGAATGCTAAAATTTGTGTTATTGCATTAAGGAAAATTTTTCAAGATGATAGTAAAACATCGTTTTTAAATCTTCGTTATTTATAAATCAATGATTTTACACACTTTTCTATTTTTATAAAATGGTGCAAAATCATTGATTTATAAATAAGAAGGATTTAGAAAGTATGTTTTTCTGCCATCTTGAAAATTTTTTCATGTTGCCAAAACGGCACTTTGGCGTAAATTTTTTCGCCAAGTTTTCCCACCTAGTGCAGGATATCGGACTCTTCCCACATAGGGGGACAGGGAGACTTCATTTGGAATCTTATTTATCAGATTTTATATGGCGACAGCATCATGGGAAAGAAAATAGAGACTGTTTTGATTCTATGTTAAACTCTATATTCGGCCCTTTTCCCACCGAAATCTGATTGACTGCTTTGTTTTGAATTTTGAAAGTGTTTTGATTTAAAATAAAATGTCTTCTTTTGTGATTTGTCGCAAAAATTTTAGGTGTAGATTGGCGGCACTTAAAATATGCCAAATATGTATCTGCAGTGGCATTAATATGTAAGTACCTTATTTTTTTATAACGACGTGAAATTTCCCCTGATTTGGAATTAAGGTTGGTTTACTTATTTTGAATTAGTACAGATGTGGAATACGGAGGATGAAAATAATTTTTGGGGGGAGTTGGGTTGTATTTGGATGGCATGTAAAATGTTGCATTATGTCAGGCAAACTGAATCTGGCACAGCTGGTTGCCTGGACTGGATCGGGCTGGTCTTTATTTTTGTCATTGACAATTATATTCAAATCGGTTTAAGATCGATATATAAATGATGAAATTTTTTTTGTCTGGCTCAGATTGTGTTTCAGGTGGAGTCCAGCATCAGGTTGGACAAATCAATTCAATCTGAACGGTGATTAAAGTCGAATCTCGCTAAAGTGAATTTTTTTTTTTTTTTGCGATGTTCGGATTCATTTCTCTTTTTGAGTTAGGTTAGCTTTGATTGTTTCCCCAGCAGCAGATTTTTTTTCTACAGTCTGCAACACAAGTATAAGCTTAAAAAACAGTCTGCAGACCAATCCCTCGCATTACATTATATGTACTCAAACCTCCCAAGTATTTGTGATAGACATAAAAGAAAAGTATACTTTAAAAAAAAATTGTCTTTGTTCTCAGAATTGTCCTACATTGTCCATTGTGTTCTACATTGTCCGAAAGACAAGGGAGGCTCCCCTTTGATAAAATTTGCGGGTTTTTCACAATCTTTTGATGAAATTTGCATTTTTGTTTTTTCTGATCTTTTGAAGAAATTTGCCGATTTATCGTGATCTTTTGACGAAAGCTGGCGTTATTTCACGATCTTTTAACGAAAACTGCCATTTTTCGCTATCTTTTGAAGAAATTTGCCATTTTTTTCATGATCTTTTGAAGAAATTAGCCTTTTTCGTAATTTTTTGACGAAAACTGCCGTTTTGTGTAATCTTATGAAGAAATTTGCCATTTTTTGCGTATTTTTTTGACTAAAACTGTCGTTTTTTGTAATCTTATAAAGAAATTTGCTGTTATTTCGTGATTTTTTTTTGTCAAAATTTGCCATTTTTTCGCAATTTATTGAGAAAATTTTCCATTTTTTTTTTTTTTTTTGCGATCGTTTGAAGATATTTGTTGTTTTTTTCGTAATTTTTTGACGAAATTTGCCGTTTTTTAACGATCTATGACAAAACTGATTTCTTTTCGAAGACTATTTATCGAAATTCGCGATGCATTTTATGTTTGAATTTTTGGATTTAGAACCAAAATTTTTTAATTTTTGCTAAATTATTAACAGTTGAAAAATAGTCTGCGACGTGCATCGCAGCGTTGCACCGATTCTGCTCCCGGGATTGTTTCTGGTGGATTGGTTCAGTTCTAGCCGATTTCTCAAAAACATATTTTATATGTATATATTGTTGATATTATGATATAACTGTAGGCTGTTTTTCCAGTTTTCCATTACTATATTGATTTTTTTTTTTTTTTTTCATTTTGGGGTGGTATTGGCTTGAAACCTATCAGTTTTGGTTTGAAGTTTGTCCGGTTCGGGTCAACTATTTTTTTTAAAATTGGTTCAGGTTAAGTGAATATAGAATTTCTGAGTTTGAGTCTGGTACAGCCTAAACTGTGCAGGATTCTACTTTCTCAAAATAATAAGTGAATTGAACTAAAGTGTTGGAAAGTGCTTCAAAATCTATGCTTAACACGTGATTTTTCTTGTTTTATTTGTTAAAAAATGAGTTTATGAAATGCATTAAAATAGGTCACTTATTTTTAAAGTATCAGTAGAGTTTCTTAAATCCGCAACTCTAGAATCCACAATTCTCTAAAATCCACACATATTTTACAGATGCAGTACAACATTTAATTCAGATGTATCGGACAAGTTTAACTTTTTTATTTTTATATGAATTCTATATATTTTTTAATTTGTAATTTTTGTTAATATTAGGTATTGAATTTATGTGTTTTCATGAAGGAAGAATAATTTATTCTTGAAAAAATTCAAGATATTACTGATATCACTGCTAATCACAATCTTTTTATCAAATATATTTGGGTCATTCCAAAAATAAAGCACCCTTTTGATGTCCGACATTTTGTATTGTTATATTTTCTAAAATTTTGTTTCAAAATTAAATTTAAATATTGGAAAAGATATTTTTCTTTAATGCAGTTTTTAAATTTGAGGTAGATTCCATTTATTGTAATTCAAATAACTTTCTTAACACTTGTGTTCTATAAAAAGCCATGTCCCAGCAACAATTTTTGATTTTTAAACCCTATTTTTTTTAACTTATATGTATCATTTTAAGTTATCTTTCAGGATGTTTTTTATGTCTTTGTAGTCTTAATATTATCCCTACATATTTTAAATATTTTTTGTAAATATATTGTTTTTTATTTTATAAGAAAAATTCACATGTCCCCTAATTTTTGTGCCCTGTGTTACTGCATAAGAATTTGCAACCTAACTATTGTTAACAGTAGTCATTCATTTACTTTTAGAGTTAGCGTTCATCTTAGGTAGTCATTTTCCTCGCTTGTTAAATTTTGAAGAATAATTTTTAAGCAAAGGTGATTTTTGACGGTAGGTGTGTTTTTTATCCAGGGTTGGCAAGTTTCTTCCAAGTGGAAGAAATGGAAGAAACTGTTTTTCTTTAAGAATTTACCATATATTTTCAATTTTGTAAGATATAATAAATATCTTCTTTTTATAATATAATATAAATTAATTTCACTGGATCAACATAAATTTATTTAATTACATATGCTAAGTTAATAATTACAACAGTTTTTTGGCCAAGATCACACACAACACTTATCTAGAGAACTTCAACCATTGCCTAAATGAAAAGAAATTTTATACAAAATCAGTTAAATGTTACGCCTTTCAATTTAACCAACATATTTTTTTATTATTTAAAATTCTAAAACTAGTAATAAATAGTAGAGATTTTTTATTAATGGTAGAATGAAACCCATTTAAATGAAAGCTTTTAATTTACATTAATTTTATTAATGTAAATAATGTATAATAATTACTATATTAAAGAGAAATCAATAAAAAATACGGTTTCATTTTCAGCCCAAAATCCGAGTTTTGCCAAAAACGCGGGCGAAAATTCGGCCAGAATGAAACACTTTGTATACTAAAAAAAATTTCTTTTCTTCCTTTGGAAATTTTCAATATTAGTTATTGATTTGAACTGTATCGGCTCAAATGAATGTATTGCAATAAATGTCATTGTTTATAATGATCAGTCATGACTCATGACTTATCAATCATCTTATAGAAAATTTTTAGTTTAAACTGCATCAGATTTCAAATATTCTTTGAGAAAGTTCTAGAATAACAAATGATCATTTACAAAAATCATTAGGAAGAAAAATCAAGATACGTATATACCTAAAACTAAAATATTTTTTAATTAAATGAAATTCATATAATTAAAAAATCTTTCTGTGTCATAGATGAATTAATTACGTATTTTTGTATATGAAAATAAAATGTTTGGATTATTAAGTTTTATGAAATTAATAAACACTATACATATAATTAATTTCCGTTATATATATTTATGTATTATGTATGTATTAATTACTTTAAAACATAAAATTTAATTCAGTTTTGACCTTAAAAACCTATTTCATTCTATCCCCAGTATTAAAAAAAGTCATTAAAATCTTTAATTTTTTTCGCATAATGCAACATAGTATAGCAAAAAAGTTTTTTAGCTGTAGGATGCTGCAATCAATTTCTCAACTTAAATTGGATGAAAGCAAAAAATTAAGATTTATTTTCAAGTCCTACATATCAAGATAATATAAAAGCATTTTGACATACCCATAATTTTTTTTTTTTTAAACACTAGCCTTTTAAAATCAGCATTGAAATATTCATGCTAGATGAAAAATATAAAAAATTACAAATTTATTTATTTACCGTGTTCCACACTTTAAAATAATGCACATTTATATGAAAATAATATATTTTTATATGAAAAATAAACAATTTGTAGGTATTATATATATATATATATATATATATATAAATGGAGCAATTAATAAAAAACCCCATTCTATAATAAAAAAAATCCCAACCTCTACAGTGGTAAAAATTCCATCATCTGAAAATGTTTGCTGAACCTGAAGCTTGTTATTAAAAAAAAAAAAAAAAAAAAAAATATTTTTACAAAAATATTTTTTATAATAATTAAATTTTCCAATTTAGATTTCATGTAATTATACTTTCATTTTTATATATTTCTTTGACTTAGAGCATTTGTTTTGGTTTCTGGTGGTTTCTTCTATTTCTTCCAGTTTTTTCCATTTCTTCCAGTTTCTTCCGGTTTTTTTCAGTTTCTTCCACTGTCCTGGAAGAAACAGGTTTCTTCCAGAAGAAACCTAACCCTGTTTTTATGTGTTCCTTATTGATTTATTTTGATTAATTATTAATTTTTAGTTTATTGGCGTTTAAATTCTAAGTCTTAGAAGAAAATATTGCATCTAACTTTGCATTGTTTCTATGAAAATAGTAATGCATGGGTGATAATTTATTTCATTTTGTCTCCTGTGTTACCATGATATTGGTAAACATGTTGTTAAGGGACAAAAAACCCAAGTTTAAAGTGAAATGCAACAGAATATCCTAATTTTTTTTTAATGCATTTGTTGGTCTACATCAGAAATACATTTTTAATTAATACATAAGTAAATTTTTTATGTTAAATTAGGATGTCCCCTTTGTTACTTAATTGTCCCTTGTGTTACTGGCATTTCTTTTATCAAAACAAAAAAGAAAAATCTTTCTTATGAATTTGTTTTACAATATGCACTGGCTAATATGTATAAATAAGTTTTACTATAATTTTATTATATAAGAGTAATTTTTACCAAGTTATATAAAGTTTTATACAGGGAGAATACAAAAAAGGGTAACATAGGGGACATAATATGCCTATAACATGAAAAAATATATACATAAACAAAAAATTATATGACAATGAAAAAGAACATTTACATCAAAGTGTTAATATTGTAAAAGTAATTCTTTACTTTAATAAGAAGAAATGAGAAGATTATTTAAAATATGGTAACACAGGGGACATCTTTCAGCCAATGTGTCCATGTTTCTAAGTGTATTGATAAATATTTTTAAAAAAGTGTGCTGCTGATATTCAATTTCTATTCTTAAATATGTATACAACCCTCTCAAAGATATTTTTATTTCATTTTAAATGAATTTTTTAAAAAAATAAAAAATTCTCAAAAGGGACCTTTATTTTTGGAATTATTTACATTTATGTACATTTATGTATTACATTTATGTACATTTATGTATTACATTAAATGTATTAATCAAACTTGTTTGGTAATTAAATCTGGCTAAACCTAAAATAAAATTTCCTTATTTTATGATTTTGATGTTAATTAGAATATATATCTTTATGAAGCATTTTTCATAAGAAAAATACATCTCATCTTTATAATAAATATTTAATTATGCATTATTGATTATATTAACTTGACCTATGCTTTTAATATTTTAAGCAATTTAAAAATTATCTAAATTTTTATTATTTTAGTTAATTACTTATTTTAATATTTTATTATATTGTAAACATTCGTTTTTAGTTTCATTTTCTTTGTTAATTACATTCAAATTACTGTTTAAAAAATGTACACAAAGTAATGACCAGAAATCTCTAAAGTTCTGAAATTCGCACAATTTCTGGTCCCAAGCTATGGAGGTTTGAGGGAGACTATGGTATTAAAAAAAAAAAACAAATTTTTAGACATTGTTTTTTTTTTTGGGGGGGGGGGGGGGGGGAGTGTATGCATTCCTTTTTTTAAAGTTATTTGAAAAATTAAAAGCTAAATTAATACAGAAGGGGGGAGGGGCTGCTTAAAATCATTTGTTACAAAAAAATTAAAAGATAAGTTTCATTTTCTAAAAAGTAAAATCAATGTTAAAACGTGATTTAGCTCTAAATTGCAATGTTAGATAGATGATAAATCGAATAAAAAAATTTCTATATCTCCCAGCCCAAGTGTTTTTTCTTATGTAAATGGAGAAAAGAAAACCCATTTATTTGTTTATTTCAGTTCTGTTATTATTTACATGATATAATTTTTCTTATTTATAGAAGTTCTTGGCTGAAAAAATGAAGGAGATTGAAAGGGAATCCCGTAATCCCACTCCTGATAAAGACTGTTTGACTTCTGATAAAGATGATGTAGACATTGTTACTTTGTCAGGAGATAGTAGTGAAAGTGAATCAGAAGATATTTCTGTGATTAACCCTGTGAAATTTGAATGTCGTGATGATTCTGGTAGTGTAGGCAACTGTTCTACAAATTCATCAAGTTCAGAAAACAGTGCAGACAGTGAATTGCCCAAAAGAAGTAAAAGAAAAGCTGAGAATATGGTAAACTCTCAAGAAGTTTCATCACTTGACAATTCAGACTTACAAGAAGTCACTAGCACAACAGATGAGGATAGGGTAAGATATTTAATATATATAGCGTAGATTCCAGCATCTCCAAAAGTTCTGAAGTTTTTTGGAAATGTAAGGAAAGAATAGAATTTTAGAGCTTTGATGAATAAATTGTGTTTGTCTTTTTTATTTTTGAAATTTTCTTAAATTTTGTATTATTTGCTTTGAAACTTTCAGTCTAAAAGTAACTTTTTTTTCCCTCTATTTCTTCTGTTGGGTTTTGAAAAAAATATAAATTTGTATTAGGCTGGTTTTAGATGATTTTATTTTAGACTTTTATTATACCTCTTTTTTGAAAAGGAATGTATTTTTTTTTCTTTTTTACATAATTACTGCATTTGTTTGTCTCTGATTGCATTGTTGTTTATTGTGCAGCATCTTTTTTTATGCAAAGTTGCAAGAATATATTGAATCTTACACTTTCACACTTTTCCATTTTTGAAGAAAGCTTGTGCTGATGTTCTGATGAAATAAATTTTTGATTGCGTTATGTTTCTTAATTGTAATTTTTATAGTCTGCGAGCCAGGTATAATTTTTGCCAATGATTTGTGAAATGCTTCAGAGTTGTATCAGGAAGAATGTCAGCTGCAGTTCCATAGGTAGGTCGAGCAGCAATAGCTTCCTATGCATGTAAAAAAGAAATAGAAAAATTAATAATTTTTACTTTGAATGAAAATTTATCAAATTATAGCTAACTCAATATCTTGAAAAAGAAAAAAAAAAAAGCCAGCTGATTATAAGGTGGTGATTAATATTTGCACATATCATTTGGAACACTTTTTTGAAATATTTCCAAGTGGTACATCTTTCATCCGATGTAAAATGAAGTATCCATTGTATATCATAATGTTTTTAGCCTGAAGTGGCTCAGATTGCTTATATTTTTCTAATAAAATCATCAATGCCAATTTTGGTGTTTTGAAAAGGATGCCATCAAGGTGACACAGAGACAACGGATCTGGTGTTAATGGGTAATTAAGAACTTTATTTATATAGGTTCTTTTTTTAGAGAAATTTGAAGCAATTGTCTAAAAAAATCACACTGCATTTTCAGTTCGATCTCTCCTCGCCAATAATATATATTTTTTTAAGTGATGTCTAGCAGAGAGCATTTTTGCTGATCCCAATCACTACAGTTAAAATAAGAAACTGTGCATGCGTGTGGACTTAGACTGAAATTTTCTTACTAGAAGAATTGTACAGGATTACTGAGTTTGCTATATATCATCATGCTAAAATGGAGATTATTAACTGCCGTGTGAAAATAAAGCGAGAAAGTTAAAATAAAAATGTAAGAAAAATATTTAAAAAGTTAAAATAAATATATTTTATCAATCAAATGTAAATAAAATCAAAACTGAATATCTGACATGCATAAAGAGTGAAAAAAGAAAGAAAATTTTATTGTGATGCCATCTATGTCCAGTAATTTAAATAAAATTGGTTATTAAAAGAATTTTATAATTATCTGAATAGATTGCTTTTAATTGCTTATAACTGAATTAAAAAAAAAAAAAAAAAACTGTTGCAAGAAGCTGTATTTAAAACGGAAGGCCATAGTAATAATATTCAATAAAAAAATAATTTAATATTTAGTAAAATTATATATAAAAAAGTAAAATAGGATGTAAAAAAATAATGCATTATTAAATTTGTAAAAACTTAAACTATTACATTTAAATTTATATGTATTGCTAATAATATTTCTTTAAATATATACTATTTTGGCAGCAGAACATACAAGATTAAAAAAAATATTTAATTTTGTATTAAAAGATAAATATATAAAGTAATTAGTTGGAAATGCTTTCTTCCAACTAGTTACTTTATATACTTATTGACACAAAATCAAAAGATGCAGACATCTCTATTACAGCACCCCCTTCCAGCAGAATATTTTCAAACTTCGTTCACTTTTCAATGGTACAATAATGAAAATGGTACAAAAATCAGTATTACAACGCCCCTTTTTAGCAGAATTTGGCAATTTTTTTTTTTAATTCAGGCAGGATTTGCTGGCCATAGCCAAAAACATTTTTACAAAAGTTCGTTCAATTCTATGCATAAATTTATGCACTTTTCGATGGTAAAATAATGAAAATAGCTCAGATATTCTCATTATGGCACACCCTTCCATCTGAATATTTTCAAATTCAGGAAGGACCAACTGGCCATAGCCAAAAATAAATACAAAAAATTTGGCTCAATTAATTCTATGCATAATTTTTGACAATTTCAGATGGTACAGTCATTAAAAAACAAACAAATAAATAAATAAAATAAAAAGTAAATATCCTCCAATAACTCCTCAGCAAATTATTGTAGTAGAAAATTACGTACTAGTATCGAATGATTGGAAA